>JAQQZW010000004.1:1424961-1439020 GCA_029814745.1 Zanclus cornutus | reverse complement strand
ACTGTATTGTTCCTTGTGAAAATACCCATTGTTCCATAGTTTCTGGTGCTGGCAGGTTAATTCTCCATGGTACAGCACACTGAATCCCTGGGGTGCTGTAATGTAAGCCCTGCATCCAAATGTAAAATAGGACAGACCTTTTTACTCAAATTTGCATAAAGAATTGGTACAGAACACACTTTTCTTTATGATAGGAGACAAAGTAAAACTTCAGATTTAGATTAAAACTAAGTTAAGAAAACAATCTTTGTTATAAAATTGCAATACAAACAGCCTCACCTAAGAGATAAAACAGATTTCTTTCTCTGTATATGTTGTCCTGTATAGTTGGTTTCCCTCAGTAAAGTTTTTTGTCGACCACTTTGACCTTAAACAATCATTATAACACAATCTGTAATCCAAATGTAAACAAGAGTGTTTCAAAAAGGCCTTTAAAAACCTTCTGTCAGTCCCAAATTTATGGCAGGGCAAACAAACAGATGAACACAAAGTTATATACAGGATTTGCCACAAGACACCTTGCTTACTACCTTTGATGTGAAGAGCCTTTGTAGAGTAAATCAGGTTGAGGATAGAAGCACACACGTTGCCATTAAAGTTGATATCAAACCTGCACAGTGAGGGTTTGTTATATTGTGTCAGGGATTTCATGTTTTAACCATGTATGTACAGTTTTTGCAAAGACATGTATTTAGGAGATCCTGTAAACCTGCCTAGTTTTAATAGACACCCATATTAATGTGTTGAGCAGTAGGTTAAAAAAAAACCCTCCTGCTGTTACCAATTTTTTATCAACTCATCTAGCATGACAAATGCACAAACAGATTTTTGCAAGTTCCTCTTTAACATTAAAGGGCTAATGAAGTGTAATTGGTGTTAATGCCAGGATGTTGTGCAGATGGGCTTCCCAGATGAGGAGGATGATGATAATGAAGAGGACTTGGGGGTAGACGAAGACGAAAATGGAGGATTTGTGGCCCCAGAGCTCAGCAGCCCGAGTGATGTTCAAAGCAGCAGTGGAGAAGAAAATGCCTCCTCCCTCACTTACTCCTCCTCTTCAGACCACATCCCTCCGCCCCCAATGACCCCTCCTCCACCCCCGCCTGTTCAGTTCAATGACCCGCCTCCTCCCCCTCCAGCACCTGCACAGGTTCAGTCTCAGCACCAACAACAGCAACAGCAGCAGCAGCTTAGCTACACCCCCGAACACTCCCCAATAGCATATGTGCCCATCCGCCGAAAATCTGGCCCCCCTCCACCCCCTCCACCCCGCAGCAATCCACCACCTAAACGCCACTCCTTGCATAAAGTCCTTCCTGCAAGAGAGGACATGCAGGTCCATGCTACAATACAAGAGCTAAAAGCCTACCAAGAACAACAAGTCTACCAGGAAAGACAAGCCTACGAGGAGCAACAAGCATATAAAGAGAGGCAGGCGTTTGAAGAACAAAAAGCCTATGAAGAACAGCAACTGTTCCAAGAGCAGCAGGCTTACCAGGAACAACAGGCCTATCAGGAGAAACTTTTCAAGGAGAGACAGGCTTATGAAGAGCAGAAGGCATATGAAGAGCAAAAAGCTTTTGAAGAGCAACAAATGTACCAGGAGCAACAAGCCTTCCAAGAAAGGCAGGCATATGAACAGCGTCAAGCCTACCAAGAACAAAAAGCGTATGAACAACGTCAAGCCTACAAGGAGCAAAAAGCATTTGAGGAGCTTCAAGCCTACCAGGAGCAAAAAGCTTATGAGGAACGGAAAGCTTATGAGGAGCAAAAAGCATATGAGGAGCGTCAAGCCTACGAGGAGCAACAAGCATATCAAGAGCAACAGATGCAACAGATCTTACAGAGCCACCACTCGATGCCTAACCAGCCAACACAGCAGAAAGCCCACTCACCACTGCCTCTCCAGCAACTCCACCAGTCCTTACCCCCTCTCCCCTCTACAGACTCCACCCATCACCATGCCAACCATCCTCTGTACATGATGCGCCAAGCACAACAGCAACAGGCCCACCAGAGTCATCACCACCGGCGGCTGTCCCGTTCAGCCCCTCCTCCACACCAGCCATCGCCCCAACCAACAGCTCACCAAAGCCAACAAGGTCAGTACTCTGAGGGCATCTACCAAAGCCATCAGGGCATGAGACGCCAGTCCCATCATTCTTCTGCGGAGATGCTCCACCAGATGCACCCAGCCCCTGCCCATCACTCCTCGGCGGAGATGCTCCATCAATTGCAACAATCCCAGGCCCACCACTCATCCGCAGATATGCTCCAGCAAATGCAACAAGCCCATGCCCACTACTCATCATCCGAAATGCTCCACCAAGTGCACAAAACCAAGGCCCATCATTCTTCAACAGAGGTTCTGCAACAGTCTCACCAGGTGCAACAAATGCAGCCCCACCACTCCTCAACTGAACTTCTCCATCAAGCTCACCAGATGCATCGGGGACAAGCACACCATTCATCCACTGAGCTGCTCCATCAAATACACAAACCCCAGGCGCACCACTCCTCCACAGAGCTGCTCCATCAGGCCCATCAGATGCATCAAACTAAGCCTCATCACTCCTCGACAGAGCTTCTGCATCAAGCCCAGCAAGAGCCAGCCTCCCTTCCGGTTCAGTTAAACCGGGACAGCCACTCCCACCAGAGCCGAAGGAGTCTTAAAGGTCATCATCAGACCCAAGTGTCACCACAAGGGAGACACCAAGAGCAGCAGATTCACCAAACCCATCATCCCCAGCCCACCAAACCCTCTCCCCAAAGACCCCACTCCATCCAGCAGACCCACCACCACTCCAGCACTCCTCAGATCCATCACATCCACCATATGACCCCACAGCCCCCTCCGCAGGACTACCAACACCAGATCCACGTCATCCACCCTCCCCAGCAGCCCCACAGGCCTCAGCCCCTTCTCTCCACCTTTCAGCCCCTCCAGCCGCACCAGCCCACCCTCTCCACTTTCCAGCCTCTGCCCCAACACCACCAATCCCAGCACCAAATCCAGTCCTCCACTCAAGCCACCCGTCCGCAGTCCCAGCCCTCACATCACCTGCTGCAGTCACCACACCAGCCCCAAACTCAATCCCATCATAAGCAATCCCATGGCCAGGCCCAGGCCCTCCCTCACTCTCTATCTGACCCCTCAGAGCATCTGGAGCCTCCACCAACCACACCACTGCCACCACCCTGCTCTCCTCCACCCCTACCAAGGCCTTCCCTCTCCAGAATGGACTCCAACCACATGAGTGTGAAAAGGTTGCGCTGGGAGCAGGTGGAAAACTCAGAGGGGACTATCTGGGGACAGGTGAGCTTTGTGGGGTTCAGACATGGGGAGTTAAGGCCTCTTAACGTGTCACACAGTTTAGATTTAGAATTCTTGATTGAAAATAGTAACAGTCATGAACTTGTAGTTCACATAACACCATTTCTGCATGTCTTTGGTAGTTGGGAGCAAATTCTGACTATGAAAAACTACATGACATGGTGAAGTATCTCGATCTGGAGCTGCACTTTGGGACACAAAAAAGCTCCAGTGAGTACAAGTGGCTTTATGCATATCTTAGTTGCTTGGAATGGAAACACAGCTAAATAACATAAGACAATATGTAAAGAATACTGGATTAACGAAGAAGCCCAATTCATGTGTGCAATATATGTAATATATTTTAAAAAGAGGACAATTGGACAGCATGACTCATGCATCATTATTTCTTAGCACATCATTATCCAGATGACTTCTGCATCCTTGGATTGTGATTATGTAGTCATTGAATTTACAGTAATTCACCCCTGATTTCTATGTTCAAGAGATCAAACTGAAAACATGATTCCCAGGTTTTTTTTAATTAATTTTCCCAGAATTTCTCTTATTTTAGACTGTAATTGTAGGATCGAAGTTTATTCTGAAATTGTGCTCTTTGCAAACTTTATTCCCTTTTCATCTCTGTACTGTGGACTATGTACCTCAATAACATCTGGGCATTTTACTGACAATGGTCCCATTTCTAGTGCCTGCTCCAGAGCCATCCCCCCAGCCAGAAACCTTCAAGAAGAAAGATGTGATTGAAATTCTGTCCCATAAGAAGGCGTACAATGCCTGTAAGTATAAAATGACGTATTATTTTAGTATGTATTTCCATATGTGTCAGTAAGTCTTTTAAAAGTCTCAGTTGTGATTCATCTTCCTCTATTTCTCTATTTGCCCAGATTTCAATTCATACCTTGGAATTCATAATCCCTCTTTATCTTCCTTTTCCCCCTCTAGCCATCCTGATAGCCCACCTGAAGCTGTCTCCAGGGGAGCTGCGTCAGGTGCTGATGAACATGGCCACTGACAGGCTGGAGCCAGCCCACATTAAGCAGCTGTTGCTGTATGCCCCTGACGCAGAGGAGGTCAAAAAGTACGAAGAGTACAGACAGGACCCCAGCAAACTCAGCGAGCCAGACCAGTTTGTGTTGCAGGTACAGTCACTTGGTTTGTATGTTGTGTGGATTACATGAGTCTGTGCCGTTTTGCGTGTGCCCTATTTGTGTTTACTGTCGCTCACTTATTTGCTTGCTGTGTGTGATTTTTTTTAACAGATGTTATCAGTGCCAGAGTACCAGACGCGCCTGCAGAGCCTCCTGTTCAAGTGTTCTCTGCAGGAAAAGACGGAGGAGTTGAGGGGAGCGTACGACTGCCTCTACAAAGCGTCGGTAGAGCTGAAGACAAGCAAGAAGCTGGCTAAGATACTAGAGGTAGCCTTCTGTTTAGCAAAGTACATAAAAAATGAAGAAATAGCATCTTGTTCATATTTAAAAAACCTGGTGTTTCGATGATAATACAAATGTTGCTTTCAAAACTCTGTGGAACTAGACAAACATTATACTTTCATTTTTAAGGATTTTTTACTTTGCAGTGAAACAAGATAACAAGGAAGAAATATTTAAAGGTCCAGTGTGTAGGATTTTATTTCCTGTTTAACAACAGGACTTTTATACCTACTGAGGTAGTTGGTCCTCTTCCACGGAGTCTTCCATGTTGTACCACCAGGTTTCTACAGTAGCCAAGAACAGACAGACCAAACAGTGGCACTAGAGAGGGACTTTTTTCTCAAGTTTCATTGACACTGTAGGTTCTCCTGCATGTTTGGAAGGGGAGGGTAGGCAGAAGGATACTCAGTGGGGTGCAGTCAGCAACTTCATCGCTAGATGCCACTACAATCAACACACTGGACCCTTAAGTAAAAAATCGGTCAACATCTGGTTATCAAATGTAGGATGTTATTTTTATTTTGCAACAATGCTAAGCACACTCATTAAAAACTACAAATTTTTAATCTCATAATTATTAAAAAAAAGGGCTGTATTTTACCATCTGTCAGACTGACAGCAAGTGACTTGGCAACTATTAAAATCATGTAAAATCATGTTTCTGACCAGACTGCAGGTTTACATTGGCCTAATAATCACTCAGACTTGCTACTGTACTGCCTCCATTGAACAATGAATTCCTTTCTTGGTGTCCAGGTCATGAGTCCTCTGGACTGTACAATATGCTAAAATAAAAAGGGCACCCTTGTATTCTTGCTTCATGCAAAGATGTATTCCAAAGTTAATCTGACTTTGTTATGAGGCTTCAGCAGCCTGAGTCAAACAAATAAAGTGGATATCTTCCAAAGTAACAGTCTTTTTAAAACAAAATTCCCTCTTGATATTTCCCTGGACAGTGTATCCTTGTTGAGTGCAGTGGAGGGATGGTGAAAAAAAGAGGACATTTTGCAGTAAAAAGGCCGTAACTTTATATGATGTTTGCTCGCGAAATGCTGAACCTGTCCTTTAATAACAAGAGTCAATAATTTCAAGTTAGTGTCTTTTCCTGATCGCTCACTGGAGAAGACAAGGAGGAAAAGCTGACAGTCACCATGTCTCCCACAGTGTTTGACAAGCACTACATCAACCGTAACTTTGACCGCACCGGCCAGATGTCAGTGGTCATCACACCTGGTGTGGGAGTGTTTTAAGTCGACCGGCTGCTAATGATTCTCACCAAACAGCGCATGATTGACAATGGTGAGTGTGACAATACAAGCACACTTCAAAAACATGACCCAATTGAACAAGTCCACTTGTTAACAGAGAATCAAAGGTTCATCGGTAATGTTGATAATGTTGATGACATATACTTTTCCCTCTTTAGGTATTGGGGTAGACTTGGTGTGTATGGGTGAGCAACCACTGCACGCAGTACCATTATTCAAGGTAACGCATATATAGTGTCAGTCTCTGTAGGAGCATCAGACCATATACCTGTTAGTCACTGAGTCATTCTCTCTGTAGCTGCACAACAGGACGACACCCGGAGACTCCCGTGTGGGAGACGACTATAACCTTCCTCACTGGATCAACCACAGGCGAGACAGTTTGACTGATGATGACAAAGATCAATTCAATTCTATGCAAATGTACCACTGATTGATCTATATCTTGCTTTTTCTTTCACGCCTGCAGCTTCTATACCTCCAAAAGTCAGAACTCTTGTAGTTCCTTCACCCCTCGAATCAAACTGGCCGGACACAAGGTACTTTCACAATTTTTGTAGCACTTTTGTTTGACTTAAAAAATGTTTAATTGATTTTTTTTTTTTTGTTTTAACATCTCATTTGAATTACCTTTTTTCCAGCTTCATGCTGAGAAATTCAAAAGCAGCAAGGATCACAGTAAGTTGTGTCCCTTAATCTTTCTGAGCTCCTTTTTAATTTCTTGACCGATGAATTAGATAATGACTTTATTTTTAGCTTTTTGTGCTAGGGGTGGCGATGTCGGTCTGTCTTTCTGTGAGTCTTTCTGTCAGTCAGGTGCTTTGTCATTTTGATCCAGACCGAAATATCTCACAACCACTGGAGGGATTTAATTAAATTTTGTACAAACATTCATGATGGCCATAGTATGAACTCTACAGATCTTGGTGATCACCTGACTTTCCCTCTATCGCCACCATGAGGTAGACATTTGTGGTTTTAATTTAAATATCTCAATGACTATGGGATTGATTGACATGAAATTTGCGTCCCTCTTAGGATAAACTGTTGTGCTCTTAACCTTTTTATTTTTTCTATTTCCAAGTAAAAATTTAAATTTACAATTGACAAACAAATAAAACTAATGACATTCACATCAGCCTCTGCTGTCCTTTGATTTTAGTGCTAAGTTCCGAATGTTAGCATGATAAGAAGCTGAACTAAGATGACGATCATGGTAAAGATTACATCTTAGCAAAGCATGTTAGCATTATCATTGTGGTCATATTAGTATAATTGATGTGTTTAAGCTGCTGAAGTTGGCATTTCACTCAAAGCACCACTGTACAGCCTTACAGCATGGCTGCAGGTTTCAAGTTCTTGTAGTATGAAGTAGATAAATATTTTTTTTTGTACTCCAACCATCCTCTTCACAACTTCGTCCAGCTCTCTGTGCTTCAAAGGACTCTGAGAACAGCCTGCCTATACAGGTGGACTATGACGCCTATGATGCTCAGGTGTTCAGGCTACCTGGTCCATCACGAATTCAGAGGAGCACGAACTTCAGGTCTCTGACTGCATGCATAACACCAAAGTACACTCCATTAAACACAGAGGACAGAATTCTTGTTTCACATGAACCTTGTGGATCCTCTGATCCGTTGAACAGTGGTGACTGTGTGTCTTTCAGAATGGGTCGAGACAAAGAGACGAGTGGGAGGAAGAGCTGGGGCTCGGTGGACGTCAGTGCAGGCATAGGTGCGTCCCCTCCTATTCGCTCTGGAGGTCCTGAGGAACAGCGTAGCCTGGCTTCTGATGATAGTCTGGGCCCTGTGTCCAACATGCTGCTTATACCCCGTGTGCCTCCTGCCCAGTATGAGGTCAGCAGCTCCCTGGGATACACCAGCACCAGAGGTAACTCCTCCAGAGCTTAAGGGAGGACACATACAAGACGTGATAAAGTGTGCGCCACCTCTTTTCTTTCTCCATCCCTTTGTTGTTGTCTTGGTTTGTTATTTTGTTCAGAGTTGTTGGAGAAGATGATGGACTCTCAGCGGGACTCCAGTGCCCCGGGAAGGTTCACGGTGGGAAGTGCTGAATCCACCCTGCACATCCGGCCAGGAGGTTACACCCCTCAGAGAGCGCTCATTAACCCCTTCACCCCATCCAGGATGCCCATGAAGCTCACGTCCAACCGGCGGCGCTGGATGCACACCTTCCCCGTTGGTGAGGGACACAGTCAGTCTTGAAAACTCTCCCCTTCATGCAGTCAATTTTCAGGACCTAGTTAAGGTGTGAGTTGGTAACACTGTATGTACGATCATTTTGGATGATGAAGTATGTGGTGTTGTTAAGTTGTATTGCATTATAGAAAGAGGTGTTTCTGTTATTTAGCCTACCCTTATTTGGATAAATAGGATGGACAAAATAATAGAAACACCTGAACACCAAATAGGGTAACACAGTGAAGTTCAACAGGACCACAAACTGCAGCTTCCAAAAGGATCGAACAGCTGAATCAAGATTAGTCGAGTCAAGTGGAAGATACTTAATTTGTCTAACTTAGACAGGTGAACCTCCTTATATTGGTTGTTGTGGCATCTAGTGGTGAGGGGGACTGTGAATTTTTTCTTCCATCACTTACATTGAAAGCACCTTAGAAAGGGATCTTTTAGTGGCCAGTATGAGCAGGAGGAATGATTACAGCAAGTGGGACTCGTTTCAGTGTTCATCTCACAGTTTTTGATTTTGATTTTTTTTTTTGATTTTTTTTTTTTATTATTATCCCCAAAAGCTTCAGTATTGATCCCCAAAATCACCTCTGCCTCTGAATATTGCACAGTTTTAATTCCTGAGCATTCTGCCTATATGCTGTATCTCAAATGAATCTCCAGAAAAAGTACTGTATTGTGATATATCATTATTGCATTATAAAATAGTATGCTGAATGTAGGATAAAATATTTTATCCTTGTTGTCCACATTTAGGGGTACTACATGTGAGTAGATTATATTTTTATGGAGCATCTGGCTTCATAAAGTTGTAGTCTAATGAGAATGGGTTTTATAAAGACTTGTATGTTGGCATAGAAAAACTATACCTGCCATGCATTTTGCTAATGACTTTTCTCATTTGCGTATTTGATTCATTTTCATTTGCTGGAGATGGGGTCTATGAATGGCAATTACTGCATTCTGTAATTCAGCCTATCAACACTACTGATCCTATTTCAATAAAATTTCATGTAAAATTTATGGTCTACAGAGGAAGACTCCCCGCCTGGCTCCAGAGTTCAGTTCACTGGCTCTGTGACTCCCTGTCATTTTCTCTAGTTTCACTATCAGTCCAGACTTTACGCTTGTACATAAGAAATATGAAAGGCTAATGGGAAGATTTAAGTTTAATGAAAACCTCCTCTCAAGGAATTTTCCTGCAGTCTGTAGTTAGTAAGTGCTGTGTTAAAAGTCTGGACCCACGCATATTCATGTGTAATGGAGAACTGCTTGGTAAGGAAGCAAAAGCCAGAGACTATAGCTGTAATGCTGGCATTTATCCACGTACCAGACTGTATGTGCCACTCTTGTTCCTTAGGTCCCTCTGGAGAGGCAATTCAGATTCATCACCAGACCAGACAGAACATGGCTGAACTTCAGGGCAGCCAGCAGAGAGATCCTGCACACACCTCAGCTGAGCTGCTGGAGTTGGCCTATCACGAGGCCACTGGAAGGTTAGACATGCCTGCTGCAAGAAACAGACTTTTCCTATGTAAAGAATATTAGCTTAAAGCATATACAGTGATTTGAATTCTTGTTCTTCTCTTATTGAATTCTTATTTGTTTTTTTATTTAAGACGAACAACCTCAAGGCAAGCAGGAGAGAACGGCCTTTACGTTGGTGGAGGGATGGAAGAGTTGACTGGAAGTCCAGGGAGCAACAACAGTGGTGATATGCCCGCTCAAAAACAGTGTCCTGAAACACAGTTAGCCATTTAACTATGCTCTGCTATTCTGTAGCTCTACTTTTTTTGCAGTGATAAAAGAAGCACACCAGACTTGTGGCAGTTAAATTTCTTGTTCATTTTTGCAATTGAGTAATGAAGACATAGATATCAGTATCAGTTTAGGCTGATGATATTATATATCCACAGCCAAACGTATCACATTTCTCTGTGCCATAGAGCTCCATTGTTGTCCAAACACATTCTATTAACTATGAAGAACATCCTTCATTACCATGGTACACACACTATGTAGTTTAGATTTTGGCTTAATCCCACATACACTGTTCTGCTGACCCAGATATTCAGCAACCAATGTGTGTTAATCCCAGCTGAAAGTAGTTTGCAAAAAATACATTGTATGCTCTTGTTTGAGTAAAGTTTGATAAAAACTAGTGTCCAGCAAAAAACAATATATTTGTTACCTGTTTTCAAAGATTAACTTCTTCGGTAGGAGTTATGGGGCTTTTAGTTAAGAGCCAAAGACAATGTGAAAAAGTTAGAAAGTATTAAGAGACAAATATAGAACAATGGCCACCTTATTCTTTGAGAAATAGAGTGATGAACCATGTACAGTTTTAGATTTATTATAGGTTATTGCATGTATTCATCCACTTTAACTGGACACAGTCACATTCTACAGTTTACTCATCTAGTAATAAGTAGTGTTTTATTAATAAATATTAGTACAGTATTTTAAATGATACAAAAACCATTTAGCATCCTGCCATGCCCGACAAGGAGTCCATTATCAGGAATGAATGGACAGCGTGGAGGCCAGGACTGTCTGACATGCAGCAGAGGACGACTGCCTCCACGGAGTTCAAATTTATATTTATAAATTATATTTATATATGACAGTAAATGAAATATCTTTGGGTATAATATATTGGGTAGCCAGACCAGAAATTTAAACACATTACACTGGACTCTGGACAACTGGGATCGGCCCTTTTTTGACTGTTTTTTGACATTGCATAAAGTGGCCGATAAAGAAAATTGAGAAATTTCATTGTTTTAATTGTGATGTTTGCACAGGAACTCTAGCCAACCGTGGCTCTACGTTTGAAGACTTTTCCCTCAGTGGTGCTGACCCAAGTGAGTCCATCTTGCCCCAATCAAAACAAAAACATGTCAGTTGTTGCAAACATTGTCATGTAGCCATACCTCAGGATAGGGTAGATCTTGCTAATCAGGCACATGATTATGAAAATAAACCTTCAGAGGCGTCTTTAACCTGTGAGGGCTTATTGAGCCTTGGCAGGCAGATTTCACCAGTGGGCTTCTGTCTCCAGGGGTTGCAGGTATAAACAGCTTTTTACAGGTCATGTGGTTTGGGGTTACCTTCTCCTCCGTCCTCTCTGTCCTCACTTTCTCCGCCCAACTCTTTTCTATTTTTTTCTCTGGGCGTCTTCTTGATCTTAATTCTCATGATAAAATATTGCCAGGTCTACAATCGTCTGAATAATTAGCCATCCCTATAATTCTCCTACACAATGACCTGTTTGCATTCAACAAACCTTGTGTGTACATCTTATTCCTGCATGGGGTATGCATAGCACATTGCTCTTAATAGATTGTAAATTTGTGCTTCTGTCAACAAATCTGTCTTGCACATATTTTTTTGAATTTAGAGTTTACTCACCATCTTTATATATGCATGATGTGATTTCTCTGCTTAAATTCACTCAGTCACTTTACAGTTCACACTTTTCCTGAGCTAAGGACACATTTTTCACTTGCTTGTGAGTGATGCTGATCACAGACTGACTGTCACCAGTTCACAATCTGCATGTTTGATCACTGCTCTACAGCTACAGGCCCCTCAGGAATCACCAGCATGGGTGACAAGGCCAGTAAAAGTAACACTTTCCTTGTTTTTTTCTTCCCCTCTCTTCTACTTTCTTTTTTTGTTTTGTGTTTGTATCTTCATTTTCACATCGTCTTCCTCTCCCTTTCTCCCCATCCTCTCGTTCTTTTCTAATCACCCCACTCTTTTTCCCCTTTCTTTCTATATCCATCTATGCCCCACACACATGTGCCACTCCATTCTGGTACATGCATTTGTCTTTGCTCTGGGGATTTTTTTGTTTGTGTGTGTGTGTGTGTGTGTGTGTGTGAATGGTGTGGGTGCTCCTGAAAGCCCTGCTGCTGTCTGCACCCCCGACAGTGCCCAGCTTCTGCTGCACAGTGGGCGTAGACTGGAAATCTCTCACCACACCGGCGTGTCTGCCCCTCACCACCGACTACTTCCCCGACCGCCAGACTCTGCAGAACGACTACACTGAAGGCTGCTACGACCTGCTGCCACACAGTTACCTGGAGAGGTAGAGAACATCTTGTCCAACCACTTTGTGCCTGCGAATGGCAACTGTTCATAAATTCACATACTTAGGGTTTAAATTTCACTGGGAAAAGAAACTGATCAAATGTTGAAACACTTATTAGAGTCAACTTTGATTATTGTGCGTTCACACATCAAAGACCTTGAGGAGCAGCAATGAGTGGTGCTCTTGATTTAAGGATATTGTTACACAGGGTTTTGGGTGGGTGTTTCTTGCTGCCTTATGCAGCCAACATAGAATACTGCTGGCAATACTTTTGGCTAAAATAAACATCTTCACATTCTCTGCACAATTTCTGGTGAAAAGACTAATTCAGTCATATTTTTTATTTATGGTTAAACTTAAAATTTGTAACATTTTCACATTAAAATGTCTAAAAAGACTGTATTTCTGTTATATATTTTGTTGAGTTGCGTACTTACATTATGTAAAATGTTTTCCACAGTGTTTAAACTAAGAGAAATCTGTAGTTTTATTCAAGGTAGCAGCCACGCCCTTGATTAGGCACAAATTTAAGCCTTAATATCATTTAAACGAGTGCATTATGTAAAAATTCACCCCATGCAGTTGTCATGAACAGGTAAATGAGCTATAGAGACCAAAACCATTCTTTGTACCATGCTGTAAACATGCTTGTTTGTACTGTCAAGTTTGGCATTTTAATATTGGGCTCTATGAAAATCTATTTTAGAGCCTCTAGTGGCCATTCAAGGAACTGCAGTTGTTGTCAGTTCCACGCTGACTTCATTTTTCAGGCCCAGCGAGCTGCAGCTTTTGCAAAAATTACTTATTGAACCCTCAAAATACATTTTGTTTGCAATCCAATATCTTTTACAGGATACACAATTTGGAAACAGCTACTGAGTCTTAGCAGAGCCAATTGTTGACTTTAACTATGGTTTTGAAATCGTACGATTCTTTATGAGATATTATGAACGTACTGTCTGCCAACATGACAGTTTGGCAGAATATCACCTTGGCGTGAGTCATTCAGTGTGTACATTTTCCTTCATTTTGTTTAGAAATGGTTCCATTGATTTCTTACCTTTGGCCTCACAGATGAGGTCGTGCTAGAGATGAGAACTGTTTCTCAATCAACTTTTACTTGCACACTTCCTAAAAGCAGCTAATTCTGACTATTTACATGTTTTCTTACACTTGAACACGAAGGAGAAATTATTAAAGTCAGTCAACGAGCTAATCCTATTAAGCAGCCACAGCCCACTCATTATATTTTGCAACTAATGAACTTCATACACTGAGTGTAATATGTTATGCATGAAATGATCCGTGACAAACATCACATGGACAATGATCACAGGACCAGTGAGTCGCCCTCAAGTGATGCAAATCAACATGGTCAACAACAAAAAAGGGTTTTCAGAACAATTTCTTACCGTTATATCAGCACACAGATGTCATTTTGTCAACAATCTGCAGAGAGAGAGAGAGAGACAGAGGGAGAGAGAGAGAGAGAGAGACAGAGAGAGACAGACAGAGAGAGAGAGAGACAGACAGACAGACAGACAGACAGACAGAGAGAGAGAGAGAGACAGACAGAGAGAGAGAGAGACAGACAGACAGAGAGAGAGAGACAGACAGACAGAGAGAGACAGACAGAGAGAGAGAGAGACAGACAGACAGAGAGAGAGAGCAAGAGAGAGAGAGAGAGAGAGAGAGAGAGAGAGAGAGAGAGAGAGAGAGAG
>JAQQZW010000004.1:1375125-1386931 GCA_029814745.1 Zanclus cornutus | reverse complement strand
GGTTCCAACCCTAAAGTGTGCACTTTCTTGCTGAGAGTTAGTTGAGAAGAATTGTAATGACTGGAAACAAGTCAACAAGAGGAAATGCTGACAGCACTGTCCAAAGGTAAAAACAACCTACCAGCACCTCTAGAGCTTCCTGACCAACACCACTGCTAATGAAGCACTCAGTATATGTAATGAAATTGATGCAGACCTACTTGTTTATTTTACCAAGATAGATTTTTTTCCCTTTGCTTCCAGTCTTCATGCCAAGATAACGCTGGCAGTGGCTTCAAATGTTTGACTACTTAGCATACTAACATGAAAGTGGTATCAATCTTCATCTATTCTCAGTAAGGAAGCAAAGAATTTGAAAACAAAATCCTTTACTGTGACAGTGGGACTATTATTTAAAATTGACAGTGCTTCTCAGTGAAGGAGCTACTGTCTAGCATCAACTCATTCAAAAGATGCTCAGTTGTAAAAATATGAAAACAAGACATTAAATGAATTAAACTCAGCTCTCACTTATTTTTAATACATACATCAACACACATGAATATAAAAAATACAACATGAGGAGGGAATTTAACTAAGATACATTCAAACATCACAATGAACCGTGGAACCATATAGTTGCCATCAAGGAGTAATGTGGTCATTCTTATTAGTAATTAACTAACCCTTCACAATCCATTAGACCCTAATAATTTCTATTATTTGTGCTGCAGCTAAAATAGTCAAAAGCTAATTTTTAAGCAATTATCATACTACATTAAATATTTAAATATTTTATCACCAGTCAGTCAGTCCCATTTTTGTTCTATTTTTTATGCTAGTGTGTAAAATTTACAAAATGTTTTTTTCTCATCCTTACACAAAGGTCAATTTACGGGTGCAATTTTGATTAATTTTACAAGAGGTTTCAAATCCATTGACAATTACCTTATCTCGATAAACGTTATATTCTCTATAATCATTATCCTAGTGTAATTCTTACATAGTCAATGTCAGTGAACTTATTTTCACCCCGATCAATTGGATTATTTAGCTGTTGAGAAAGGTCCTCAAGGATTTATTTTAGGGCCTTTATTTTTCTCCATTTTTATGATGATTTTGCAAAAATAAAAATATGATTTTATTATAATACAAGTCTCAAAATACTTTATCATTCAACAAATTGTTTTACTCTCCCATTAAGAAAACAAATTGTCTTCCAATTTTTATTTTCTGTTATTGACTATGATGATATCATGTACCGGAACACCTCTGAAACACATCTTCATCTTCAAAATTTTGTTTACAGTAATCACAGCATCATATCATAGCATATTTACATAACATCATGTCCACTTGGACACACTTAATACTCATTTTTATTGTGTCTAGAACCTTTAAATAAATTTCTAGACATAGTTTTAAGATTAAAGCTGTCATGGCTGTTGTGCAAGGAATTGGGGATGGGACTCAAGCACAGACAGGGGAGGCAGTAGGATGACATAAGTGGTTCACTAATGAAATAGCCTACTGGCAACTACAGGTAGGCAGACAGACAGGATGCCAGCAGAGCTAACCCTTCCTCTCAGTACCTGGACAGACCCGCCCAACCTATCAGCAGTGAGATGGGAGCCCAGCAGCTCTCGATTGGTCACTGGAGTGGGCTGGGACTCACTGCCTTTCCCCTCTGGAGACTAGAGGAGACAGGAAGCCGATTGCAGGAGAAACAAGAAGGGAGGAGGCAGGAGAAGAAGTGGTGGAGGTAGAGAAGAGGAAAAGGTGTAGAGGACAGGTGAGATAGAAGAGAGGGGTCACCATGGAAAGGGGAAAGGTAGGTTGGAATAGAGTTAGAGAAAAAGGAAAAGTAGTAAGGCGAGTGAGATGGAGGACAGGAGTGGTGGGGTGAGGAGCAGTATGGTGAGAAGAAAATGAGTGAAAAAGGAAAGAGAAAAGTAATAGTGAGTACAGAGTCAGTATTTGGTAGAGGAGCAACAGGAGGGTGAGCACTCAAGCGTGCAGTTCAGTGAGAGTGCACACGTGGTGAAGCCACATGCAAAAAGGGGTAGTAGGTGGTCTATTATCTGTGTTACCTTGAACCTCACTAGAGACATATAATAGAGGAGAAAAACTGCTTGAAGCAGTTTGAATAGAAAAGTCTGAATGCCAGAGATGACGGTTGTCTGACATATATAACAGCAAAACCAGGAAATAGTTCCAGCCAGTTGTGTTGGATGGAACCATAAAAGAAGTTGGTTTTGTCAAACCATGCGCATGTGTAGTAGTGGTATAACTTCTGGGAAAAAGGCATTTCAGACCTTATTTTAGGGCAAAGGTTTTTAACAGATTTGACGGGCCATTTCATAAATGCAGTTTCTATTCTCCGGTGACCATTGAAAGTGAAGTTCGGGCTCTTTCCCCCCTATTTAGATAGGGGGCTGGGTCTGGTTAGCCTAAAATAACTGCCCAGGTGCATTGCCAAGTTGGCTTCTGAGTGGTGGGACTTGCCTAGAAGAACTGTGACCTCATATTGATTGGGAAACACCACTTGTTTGGTTTCAAAAGCTTGTACATGGAGCAGGATACATTAAGACTGCACAGGGTGTTACCAAGCTGAATATGGAGCAAATGGAATGTGTGCGCATGCACGCGCACACACACGCCCCATGTCTCATACATGGTGTGGGCTCTACAGTGTGTTATAATTTTGACCACCAGCTAAATGCAGTGTATTTACATCAGGAAATAAATAATCAATATTTCAGAATCCTGCACTGCCTGTCAGATATGAGGAGAAAAATACATCACATATACCATAATATTAGGGTTTGGTTCCGAGTCGAGTGAGTCTTCTTCTTAATGGTAATTTGTCATGTGCTTGTGGTTCATTGGTTAATGCCTTTTCTTAACTATAGATATTTTAAGTTTTTCATAAACACTCAAGATCTCTACTGATATCTTTTCCTAAAAACACAGTGCAGGGTAATTAGATTTCTATCAACATATGAACACATCATTTACTCTGGTGTATTCCTGTCCCATGAGTTTTTCCATGTTTTGAGTCACAACACTAAACTATAAAAACACAGTGTATAGGTTGTGTGACACTGGCCAGCAGAAAAAAACAAAGGCTTTCATGTCAAGTATCACACGTCTTCACAAGCTGATCTTATACTCTAGGTCTACTCATTTTTTTCAGGTGTACTGAAGGGCTGTAAGAAATAGTTTGAAGCTCCGAAGCTTCAAAGCTTCGCTCATTACATTGACTTTTTCATTTCTAAATCAACACTCGACTGTGTTGGCTATTGCACATATCATAGGGCTTTTAGTGTTGTGTGGGTTGGACAAGCAGAGTGTAAAGGGACAGATGCTGGCAGACAGCTGCAGATGGTGATTGCAGTGAAAGAGTCGGGGGCAGACTGGAGCATCTGGAGGAATAAACACCTGGAGTCACACATTACATTATAGCAGCAAGCTGTGGAATGCAGACCTGTACTGCAATGCAATGTAATGTACCTTACCTCAGAAACGCACAGAGAGGAAAGAGAAATAAGAGAAGACTGAAAGGAAATAACTTGAAGAACCGGAGTTTGACAAGTGCTAAGTTCACTTAGACACTGAACTGAAAACTAAAGCCCTTGTTGCTTGACGTTGCTTGCTAGCTTCCAGCTTATGTTCCGTATTAGTAGTCTGTTAACTTTTGTAGCACTGTCTACATACTGGCGCTGTCTTTAGTGTTGATTGACAAAGAAATCAAGCAAGTTAACCCTGCAACAAGGCCGACTAGCTTTATTTAGGTAGCGCAAACAAAAAAGCGACAGAGCTAAGGGGTTCTTCATGAGGCTAGCTATGTGTGTGCGTGTGTGTGTGTGTGTGGCTAACCTAGAATGAGAAAAACAAAGGTCAACTGTTTCATTAGACTGACACTTATGTTGTTTTTAAGTTGGTTTTGACAGTCTAGCAAACATGTACAGAATCTGTTTTAATTATCAGACACGAACAAAAATCATGTGAATGGCAAAACTAACATTACAATGTTGCACAGTTGTTTAGAAGGAGTGTGTGTACCTGATTTTTGGTCTGCGGTGCTTTCTCTCGGTTGCTTGTCTGAAGTGGAGTCTCACTGGCCACTGGACCAATAGGAGTGGGCTAAACACACAATGAGGTCAACATGGGATCAAAGTAAGGTAATACACAGATGGGTGCATGACATTTCTTTATGAGGACTTGATGTTCTAATATCAATCTTATGAAAAACACTGTTGTAGTGATTGGGGGTCCACAATAAGTCCTGTCTAATAAACTGTTTGTCACTAAAAACAAAATAGATCAGATGTAGACGTTTAAGAGTGATGATGCTGAATGCTGCAGCACTGTGCACAAATCCAACTTCAAACACAAAAGCTGAGCCCTAAACTCATGTTTTTTGAACTTCAACACTGTTTTCTGTTGACCTCACAGAATGTTAGTGTATTCAGATTACAGTAACATAGAAATTTAAACATGAAGGAGGAAGTGTCTTAGACTTCCTGGAGATATAGGACTAAGTTACAAGTTGTCCCACAAGATTATGTATCACAGTTGAACTATCCCCACATAATTGACCTCATCTTGAATCCAGCAGTAAGTTCAGCTCAGACAGCTCTCTGTGTGTGCGTGTGCAACATGAACACCGACTCCATACTAACCAGTGGCTTTCCAGTCCAGTCATACTGGTAGTCAAAGATGTATCCGTTTCTGTCAAAGAGGTCCGTAAAGAGTTTCCTCAGATAGTCGTAGTCCGGCTTCTCAAAGAAGTCAAGCCGACGCACGTACCGCAGGTAGGTGGCCATCTCTTCTGTTACATACACACAGGCACACAAACACAATTCATGCACACGTACACAGGCACCCAACCCACACATGCACAGGTTCATACACAGAAATACACACACACAAACTGATCAACATATGCTGGCCTGTTCACATATGCAACAGCTGCACAGAGACCCTGCTTTTCTGTAGAGGTGTGTGTGTGTGTGTGTGTGTGTGTGTGTGTGTGTGTGTGTGTGTGTGTGTGTATACGAACCTGGGAAGCTTTCACATAGGACCTCAATTGGTGTGTCTCTCTTTGTGTCTCCAATTTTCTGATAACGCTCCTTAAGAGTGTCAGCCTAATGGTGAGCGAGACAGGGAGGAATTTATTCAAACAGGCAACTGAAGACAGGGGTCCATGCTTGAAAGAAAGGGATTTAAAAAAAACAAAGATGACTGGACTGAAGAACACACTGGTTGGTCAGCTGTCTCCTCACCTTGAGTCCTTGCCAGGGTAGGCTGCCTCGCAGGAAGTACATGAACATGTGGCCTAGAGCTTCCAGATCATCCCGCCTGCTTTGCTCTGAAGTAACAGAACAACAACAAAGGTTTAAATGACTCGACTGCATCAGTGGTGTTAAATTCAACACCCCTGATGCCAAAAACACAAATACTATGCTTCAACATTAAGTCTGGGTCTTACAACACCACTGTGTGAGAAAGACAGGCAAATTATATTCACCATGCGCTAATTCCTTTATAGTACCTAAACTATTTTATCACTAATGATTTTCCAACGGCATAACGATATTTTAAAAATAGTAATCTTTTGCAAAATGCTTTATGTTGCTGCAGACAACTTTCAGCTCACAACTTTTCCTATTTGTCTGGTCCTGGAAAATATAACTCCCTCAGATTTTACTGATCTTAATCATGACAAATACAAGCTGTCAAGGCTAAGTACGTAAGCAAGCCTGGAAATGTTACTTAACAATAAAAACATGTTACTCAACAATAAAAACTATAGAATAGTTGCATTTCTAATCATTTTATTCGGCTGTAATAAGATTTCTTAACTGCTGTTTTGCCAGGTGCCTCTTTCTGCTGGAACTAATTCTCCCTCCTTCACTTTAGGGTCTGTTGTCTTCTTGACCACATCATGTACCAATCTGTTATTAACAGATAACTGTAGCACACATCAGGCACACCATGAAGACTTAAGAAACACTCTAGCTAGAGCAAACATGTGTTATTCCTGTGAGCCAATGCGATAAAATTTTAAACTTCTGCAACGTACGACTTTTAGTAGGTTGTCGCCGTCGCTGCACCAAACACAGCTCAACTTTGCTTGCTGGAAGTCATCAGAGCTCTAATAAACAGCTATTTTAAATTACAGCAACTGAAAAGAGTTACACACATTAGATGCTGTCAATTCAAAAAGGGTAAGAGGAATGTGCAGTTTGGCATGCCGAAATGAATAAAAAGTGAAAACCACACCCAACCACCTCACACAGGCACTGTGCCTGTCTACTTTTGGAAGGCACCCAATGTTTTTCGGTGGTGATTCTTAATCGTACCTACAAAGCCCAGATTGGCTCAAATGTTTGCCAATAGGCTTCTTAATGAAATAGAGGTTCAGAAGCCTCAACAGAAGCTTCAATGTAAAAAAAAAAAAAAAAAATCCCTCAGTTCAGCCCTACTCCAAACACATTGTTACGTTCTACACATCCTTACAAGGCCTCAGACATCCATGGGTGATATGGTATGATCAAAGATTTGAGTTAGAGTGTTACATGCGTGAATATGGAGCACGAGGGAACAGCTCACCTTTTCCCAGGTGTGTATTGATGCTCATATATCTAGCAGTTCCAGTCAGACTCTTGTGTTCTCTGTATGGGATGTGTTTCTTGGTCTCTGGGTCTATGTATTCTTTCGCCAGGCCAAAGTCTATGATGTGTATGGTGTGTTGCCGTTTCGAGCCAGGACGGCCAACAAGGAAGTTCTCAGGCTTCACGTCTCGATAGATCAGGCTTCTGGTGTGGACAAACTCCATACGGGTTATCTAGGGAGCAAAAAGGCAAAGCTAAGAGATCTAACAATAACCTTCCACAAAAGTGTTTTGAGGTTAAAGGAAAAATGTTTTACAAATATTTGTCTTACCAGTTGTATGGCTATCATAAGTACTGTCTTTAGAGAGAAGGTCCGGTCACAGAGGTCAAACAGATCTTCTAAGCTGGGTCCAAGTAGCTCCAGGACCATAGCATTGTATTTGCCACAGGGTCCAAAATAAAACACCTGGGGTACACCCTCTAGATGAACAGATAAAGTACAGGAGTTGAACATAAGCACTTTCATGTACAGACACCATATATTGACCAAACATCACCACCAGGGGACATGTCAGTAAAACACTTGATGCACCTGTGTTTTTTTGTGTAATTAATTTGCATGTCAATATATTCTTTCAAACTGCTGTTTTTGTCTTCAGTGGTGCCAATATTATGTGGCAAAAAAGCAAAGAATTTTTTGTCAGAATGATGTCAATTTTTTGAGCTTTTGCACCACTGATAAAAGCACCAACCAATGATCTTGTGCGGAAATGATATCATGTCACAACCTCTAATGACAATGGTGGACCAGTTGTTTGTTTGTGTTTCTCATCACCCCGTGTTCAATGACAGAGGACACAAACTTAAGACAATGGACTCAAAGACAATGTGTGGCGTACCATCGCTGAACAACTACGCTTTCAGTGGGTAGCTTACGTAGTTTACTTTTGGATGTATTACAGTTGGTAGCAAGGCAACAGTGTCATGGCAGGTTTGGCTAATATAAGCCACTTAGCTAAGGTTAACATCACAACAATCAAATACAGACAGTAATCTGTGTAGATTTCTACCTGGGAATTGCATACACTCATTTCTTTTGAAGGAGGAGTTGACACGAATCCATTTTAACCTTTTGACGAAGAAGTGTTATAGCTGTTGCAGATTTGCATCACTGCAACTATGAATAGTTTCAATGTGAAATATTTGCATGCAAATATTTTGCTTTTCGTGTCCTTTTTAGTCACATCTCTGGAGTGTAAAGGCCTTAATTCCAATGGACAGTGGGAAAAATTGACTGCGAGGACATCAAATCACTCCAAGTCAAGCCCAAGCGGGTGTCATGAGTGGATGGTGGTTAAGTCAAATTCTAGTTTTTAAGTCCACACTGATTTCATCTTATAGTGAGACCATCAGATTTATGATGAGTCTGACTCAGGTCCAAGCTGCGTGACTCAAGTCCACACTTTTGCCTTGTGGCAGGTCTACACTGACCATGTTTTAGTCATCATCTCATGCATCTGAGGTAATACACATTTCTATTTTTTCCACGTCTACACAGACAGTTGACATTCATGTATACACTACACACAGCTTAATTCTTTCTAAATTCTGGTCGTAAGAAAGCCCTTTCATTCAACTTTACTGCTTAGAGTAGAAAATCTGACAAAAGACACGATGGTTCTCACCTGAACTTCCCAGCTGTTTGTAGAAACTATATTCTAAGTGGAGCTGTGGTGCCCGTGACTTGATAGGCTCCTACAAGATGAGGATGATGTTTGAATTAGAATAGTTCTTCGTCAAACAATAGAGGTAGTTAAGTTAATAAACCAAAATTATTCTTTAACCAGTAACTTAATTTTAACCAAACATTAACTCAACCAATAAATAGTGTTTCTGCTGTCAGAGTAGCTCTGCTCCTAAACTATCTTTGTAGACCTAAAATAAGGTTTGGGATTTTTACTTTTCTTTCGGTTCAAATGATAACGTAAAATAGCAAGAAAGTTTGTATAGAAAATAAATTCTGAACCTTAAAGCACTCAAACAACAAAAATAACAATACTTTAGAGAGGAACTGTCAAACTGATCGATGTGTTGACATCCAATCTGATTGATAGCATCTCCTTTCATTCCTACTGTAAATTATTGGCAGGGCCTGTGGCTAATGCCAGGTTTCCTTGGGCAGTCCTTGAGCCATCACAGGGGTATGTTGACAAGTGAGGGATGTGTGCAGGAGCCAATCAGTGCCACCTGCTGTGCAGAAGAGGCAGAAAGCATTTTTTAGGAGTGGCAGATTTACTAGCAGCCCTCCCGTCTGTGTTGAGAGCTGGTAAAATGACCAGGTCCTGACAAGACTTCAATTCACGGGTCACAAAACATGTCAGAGTAATGGCAGAAAGGTTGAGAAGCACACTTAGCTTGACAGGTTCCTTTTAATGCTAGCTGCCTCCGAGCTGTGATCCACGTGATACGGTGCACATACAGATTAACTTTCAGCAGACTTGGTTTGCATGTCAATTCCCCCTCTAAAGTCAATCTGGGGCAGTGGAGGGATCAGTAGTGTTTTCATCCTGCTAACAGTAAGCGTATATCTATGAGTCTTTACACCATATAAATTGCTTTGAATTAAAAAACACTCGTATGTTTACAGAGTCACCAGTACTGTCTTACAGGGTGAGATTAAAAGGCTTAAAAAATGACTTTTAGATATTAAAGTTTCTCAGCATACTCCTACTAATCGATGGTTATCCACCATGGTTAGATAGCAAATGATTTCTCTCTCATTTGTGGCCCTTTCAGAGGTGATTTCATCATTGGTGCCTGAAAGACACGGTGCCCATGAGTAACAAATGATTACATCTGAATGAATCCCTAAAGTCTTGCTGCTAATGCAGAACAATAGGTTGTGAGAATAGGGAGGCTGTGCTTTGCTTCAAGATCTTTTTTTTTTTTTTTTTTTTATATCCAGCATCATTTTTTGCTTCACTGATCTATCACTAAACAACAGCTGCTGAGCAGGAGCCAGAGAGACGCACTGCAGGGAGGATGAGGCAAAGTGGGAGAGGGAGAGACATGGAGAAAGCAACAGAAAGGGAAAAGAGAAAAGGCATCCAAAATTGGAGACGGAGGAGTTTTAAGAGGTGAGGTCACTGGTGATAGCCTGAAGCTCTTAGGTATGGTGGCCCACTGAGAAGGAGAGTGAGAAGAGGGATCCTGGCAGGTCTGCCTCTCTCATGACGGATAACAAGTCACCTGAAATGGCTTCCTGGGTGGCAGCCATTAGACAGACAATTTGCAATCATCCCTGGCCCAATTTCTCTCACCTTCTCTCTCTCTTTCTCTCTCACTTTTTTCTCCTATTACTCGGCTTCTCGCTCTGGTGCCCCATAGACCTTGGCAGCTTGAGTGACAGGTACTTAACTAGTCGAGTCACACAAAAGTGAGAGTGGAAATGAGGAAAAGAGAGAGGAGAATTTCATTCATCTCACAAATACCAAATAACCTCTGCTGCCTGACCCATTTACATATTCTCTCCACATTCTCTGTTGGCCAGGTGCACTATCCTGTTTCCAAGTCATCTCAACTGGAACACGCCGACGCCGTGTGACACCACAGAGGCATGAGGCAGAGGTGTAACTACAGTAGCAGATGCAGGAGCACAAAGGCCCAGGCTTATGTCTGCATCATCACAAATATAAGATGCAACACGTAGCCTAGTAGATTGCCGCGCCAGATCGCTGGCACTGCTAAATACACTTTATGGCCAAAAATATGTGGACACTAGAATATTACACCCATACGTGGCTGTGGAAAACACTTCTGGGAGGCTCTCCACAAGATTTGCTCCTATTCAGCCACATATGTATTGGTCTCCCAACTTACAGGCACCTGTACTTTACTGAAATATTTCTGTTTCATGCTGCCATATACTTTGCACTTCTACTCCACTACACTTCCTAGAGAAACATACATTTTACTCCACTGCATTTACACTATTTACAGCTTTATTACTAGCTAGCTACAATTATAACTATTATACTTTAAAAATGGAAATTTTACATAAAAAAACATATATTATTGACCAGTTACAACTGTAGAATGCTTACATATCAATGTCAAATATATAAGATATAATATTATAACATCAGAGGAAGCTTTTAAAAAATTTTGAGCATTTTATAACAAATTCTTTTAGAAACTAGTTGTACACCCTTTTAAGTTGAAATGGTGAGTCCAATATTCTCTTATAACTGGAGTTTTGGGTCCCTTCCAAATCCTGAAAAAGGTATCTGGCTCTTTAGCTACTAAATGCTCTACTATAATCACCAGCAATTGTCTGACAGTGTCTCTCTTTTTTTCAAAAAAAAATAAAAAATATGTTCAATTTTTCTTTACTTGTTGAAAAAGTTTAATAATGTATGTTGAGTGCTTGCTTTATATTATAGCTACTAGGATTCCACAACACTCATCCAATTCATTCAGGAAAGGGACATTTGTTCCTTGAGTTTGGGTGGGGCGGATCCAGGCAAACTCCTCTGTTCCCTCTACCTGGGGCGCAAAAATTTAATGAATGTGGAACCAATGCTTTGGTTCATGTTGTAGAGTGGCACCGTTTAAGGTGAGGACCAATGCACATCATTATGCACATTCTCCATTAAACTTGCACTGGCTGAGGCCTAGCACGCCTGAGACCAACCTATCAACTAAACAACATAAAGTGTAATTTTAAATTGAAGTTCAAACCACATTTGACACGCGTCAAGTAATGTTCTTAAGGTGGACTGCAAGCATCAGATTTGAAATTCCAAAACGACAGAGCCAGCATTTTGGGAGAATGTCAACATTTACATGTAGTACACATTTTCTTTGTTAGTGACGCAGACAACCTCTCAAGGAACCCTCGCACACAAACACAAAAAAAGACACACACATACAAAAACAACACACGCAGTTTACATGTCGACAAACAAACTGAGTCCAATGTTACGTCTTTCTGACCATCTTCTGCACCGTCCAAGCCACTGGTTCGGGAATGTGGCAGCACCATTTTTTAAAATCAAGAGCCATGAAGTGATCAGGATATATCCTTTAACTCTCACATGAAACAAATTTCAAAAAATGCGTTTCTCCATTTTCGAAATATTGCAAAAATCAGGCACATCCTGTCCCAAAAAGATGCAGAAAAATTAGTCCATGCATTTGTTACCTCT
>JAQQZW010000004.1:891489-904579 GCA_029814745.1 Zanclus cornutus | reverse complement strand
CAAATTTGATTTAAACGACTGTCCTTGGTTGATCTGCAGGGGCTGAGTCAAGGTGAAGTTCGCTCTAAGTCTGTCCAAACTTTCAGATTCAGGACAAATATTGAGTCACACTGTTACAATATCGGAGAAATTGTTTGGTTGTCAGGTCAGAGTTAGCTTGTCTGTGTGCATGCTGTCTCCCAGACTGACAATCTGTATGTAATGAGCTTACTTGGATTTGAAACTACATTGGTATCCTGTGTCATTCCTCTAATCCACTCAGTAGCAGGGTAGGGTAGTAACGCATTACAAGAAATGCTAAGGAGTTAAAACCTAGTTTTTTTGTTTTGTTTTGTTTTTTTTTACAAACAAGTACTTTTAATGTCCTTTTTTTAAAACCTACTCTTACTCAAGTATATTTTTGAGTCAGTGATCTGCTTTTTACTTCACTAGCCGTCAGGAGACACTTTTGACTTATTTTCCCTTGTCTGGAATATCCTTTGAAACACATGACAGAAACCATCAGAAACTTGGTTAACTTTTTTGGTGTTGACCAACTCTGAAAACCACAAAACATACAGACTTGGAAAACCCACTAACCTAGCAACAATAAGGTTACATGTAACCCACAATGCGACTCAACACGAATCGACAAGTTACTGAATGTTCAATTAGATTCTTAGTCTGATTCTTTGATCATATGTTGTCAGATTTAAATCAGAAAAGGTTTTTAACATCAAACTATTTTTTGTATATGTGAAGCTTTTTATTCATAACTAATGCTGTGAGCAGTTCAATACTGGCGACTTTATATATTAAAAATAACATGTCTTTATTCCCCAAAAATGATATCCTACAGGCACCAATATTGATACCCAGCCTCAACTCTTTCTGACAGTGTTTTCTGTTGTTCTAAAAGTTGACAAATTATAGAGGAATAGTTTGACATTTTTGGAAAAATGCTAATTTGCTTTGTTGAGACTAAGATGAGAAGATCAATGCCACTCTCATATCTTTCCGTTAAATATAAAATGACAGAAAGCAGCTGCTTAGTCTTTCTTTGCACATAGATAAGAGACAGAGGGAAACAGCTACCCCGGCTCTGTCCTAAAGTAACAAAATCTGACGAAAAACACCTTGAAAGCTGACTAATTAATAGATCTGGTTTGTTTAGTCTGTACAAAAAATGATTTAATAATAGTCCAGCATAAGACCTCCCGTTACACCGCGACTTGTCATTTTAACACTTTGGTTTTTGTATGAATAAAATTACCAAAATAAAATGGGTTAATTAATGAACTAGTAGGTGGCTTTTTTAACTTTTGGACAGAGCGTGGCTAGTTGTTTCCTGCTCTTTCCAATCTTTGTTCTAAGCTAAGCTTGTAGGGTCATACAGGTAGCTTAATATTTACTATACAGATATCACAATGGTATTGCTCAGCCTGGTCTCATTCCCAGAACATCATATACTGACGCTTTGTCACGCCCCTTGGCAACGCATCCAGACTCAGGAGCTACTCTATAGCATCAATTACAAAAGACATCCGCATCAAAATTTGACACTCATAGCAAGTGTACTACGTACAGCGTAGGTACTACATACTCCAGTATGTAGCACAAAGAGCGACAAAACACCAAGAGAGGTGGAGGTCAGGGTTGGTGGTGGGTCACACACATGACCGCCATCCAGGGGATCCGAGTTTGAGACCTGTGTGTAACCAGAAGTGAAACTTAGAGCATCAATGTAACGATATTTACCTCAACGTAACCAACTATTTGTCAACGTTTTCCTAAACCTAACCGAGTATTTTTTTTCCTGACCCTAACCAAGTAGCTTTGTTGCCTTAACCTTACCAGAACGTACACCACGTTGTCAGTGGTAGGAAGGGTTTGCGCATCGGACAGAGATGCCAAAGGGCACTTTGTACATCAATATCAAATGCCAAAGGACGTGGCCAAAGTGTCTATATTTGACAAGGTGGGATGAGAATGTGTTGTATTTACTTAGTCATATAACTCTTAGCAAGGAAGCAAATTTCCTAAAATGTCTGTTTTAACAATTTAGTTTACTGTACTGATATCATGATGTAAAGTACCCTCAATGTGTGGGTTTTTACTTGCACAATATATGAAAACTCCCTGAATGTTGCTAGACCCCCAGAAAAAATACAGAGGACATGATCGTAGTGTTACTGAGGCACTGATGATAGTGTAAACACCCAAGAACACACATAAACGTGCACGCACACACGCACACACACACACTGCAAGGTAATACCAGAGAGGATAAATTCAGGCAGCTTTCTGCTGAGTCTTTCAGGCTACATGCTCCTTTAGGTCAACATAAACCAAACATTATTCATGTCATTCATCCTTTTAACATTTCTCCACCTTTTGTACCTTTGTGTTGTACATCCGAAATCTTGCTGTAACTGTAATTTTATGAATTGCTACAATCTGTCAGATATGCTTTTCTTTGGATAAAAGTGTCACTTTTTACAATTGGAGGGTAGAGATGAGATACATGAATCCTCAACACTGAGATTTCGACACTTTCTGCCAGTTTTTCAAGCATTTCAGGTTTCCTCTTTTGAAGTTGTTATTGAAGCTCCTGGAGTTGTGTGAGATTTAATAGAAAAAAGTTATTATGTGGATGGAAGAATCCAAACATGTTTATTTTTGATTCCTGGATATTTCCCGTATCCCAGTGTATGAAATGGAGATACTCAGACTCACCCGTTTCTAACCTGAAAGTTGCAGAGGAGCATTTCCTTTGCAACAACTTTTTCAGCACATCCTTAAGATGGCAAGCAGGCTCATAGCATCAACAATAGCATTTCAAAGGTAACATTTAACTCACTGCTGCTGA
The DNA here is from genome assembly GCA_029814745.1 of Zanclus cornutus. Classification (NCBI taxonomy): domain Eukaryota; kingdom Metazoa; phylum Chordata; class Actinopteri; order Acanthuriformes; family Zanclidae; genus Zanclus; species Zanclus cornutus. The sequence continues at coordinate 901,731 of JAQQZW010000004.1, read as the reverse complement.
TTATCAGGTTAGTGCTCACCCATTTCAAATCAGTAAGATTTAATCTAAAAAAAAAAGTACCTGAAAGTGTGTTCTGTAATCATACAGATCTTTTCTCCAACTGGCTTTGCCTTTCATTGCTGGCCTGTAAATGATTTTCATTGTTGTATTAAAATTCTCTCAAGGTAAACATATATTTAGCAATGTTAGGTGCATGAACAGTCCCATCCAATAATGAGAATATGATGTGCATCATACCTCTTCCAAATGGTGTCTTAGTCACCTAATGACATTTGCGTCTAAAGAAAACAGGTAACCCAAGAGGGATTGCTTTGGGGATTTGTGTGTTATCAGTGTGTGTTCTCGTGTCTTGGGGGTAATGCAATTTCCCTTTGAACCCTGCAGATGGTCTGCTGCTTTCAGTTTACAAAGCTGACCATCCAGCAGAGCCTCAAGAGTAATCAACGTAAGACTCTTCACTAAGTCATTAGTCAAAACTCAGTTTAGAGCTGCATTCTTAGAAAAGCGCAGAGCTACGAGGAGAATGGCAGAGGTCATTTCCCAGAGGTGGGAACTATCGATCTGCCAGATTTTGATTTCACATAGAAAGAGTAGCGTGACCTCAGTTTGAAAGCTGTATGCCAAAGATAGGAACATTCTATCTGTCACATAGGATTAATCAGCCTCTGGAGGGAAAAAGGTGGACTTATAATCATTACATAATAATCAGAATTTCCTAAAGATGGTACGTGTAGCATCTCAACACTTCAATATGTTGTAAAATTAAATGCAACTGTGATGAGGTGATTGGAACCCTTATGTGCTGTTTCTTAGAACTCGAGCCACATTTTGTGTCAGCCGTGATGCTTTTTGTCACAAAGAGGAAGATGTTATCACACCACTTCTGGTGTGTGCTTTTTCTTTTGCTGTTGCTGAAAAAGACTTGATTTCCCATCTGCCTTTGCCAGAACCTTCAACGATAGTGTATGCAGTGGTGGAGGAGGTACACAGATCATACATAAATTTATCGATACCACGGTGTAGAAATACTCTGTTACAAGCAGGGGTTAAAGTTGGTTTTGGCACGTGGAGGAACCTTAATATCGAGTGTAGCAGTGTGGTTGGAAAAGAAAGGCTCAACTCAAAATAACATCCAAATTGATTTGCACTGTGAGCTTTGGTGGACTTGTTTTCTTTGTGGACCGTCTGTGTGATCAGCTGACGTTCTTTTAAGCAGTCATTTCTTGAGATATTTTTCTGGATCCCAATACTCCAAAGTATACCCAACCAAAGAAATGAAAACCACTGCCGTAACCTTGTTGACATATAGTTATGTACGCAGTGTATTCATGTGTGTTTGTTGCAGTTTTCAGCAGCCCTTCAGTCATAGGAATTTCTGGATGCTCTATGAAAGCTGATGTCAAAAAAGTCACAGAGCTCTTATGTCCTCCTCCCCATATAACATTGGTAAAGGTGATGGCCATGCAGCATAAGACCACTGATCTGGTAAAAAATTGATGTTTCAATCTCAGTCGCCATTTGTGTGGGCACGTTGTCAGTGAGTACTTCAAGAAAAACCTTGGGCTTATTGATTTCTGCCTTAAGTCATTTTGCACTGTTACTCCACGGATGCTCCCATGTACAACAGCTTTAGTAAGGCTGCATTAGTAGATTCAAGTTCTACAAAGTCTAAACAAAAGTAGTTGCCTCAGAAATATTAACTGAGCACCTCAGGTACACAACGAGATAAGAATTTCTTACTTAAAGCAGTGCTCCAGTCAATGAGAATGGTGAGGGCTTGTAGACTTTTTGCGTGCTATTAATGTGTCTTATGTTATTTTTAGTAGTTTTGGGTTTGTTTTACTGGTGTGATTTTACCAGTGCGATTATAACATGGTGGACTATTTTACTTTTTTATACTTATACTTAATATACTTATTTTTATTGATTTTCTGTTTACATTGCATAGTATTTGTTATTTTTGGACTATGTCCACACTGCAAGCTGTAGTGCGCGATTCGTTGGTTTTTTTGTAGATCCGATTATATCAGGTGGCTTTTATCTGGTCCATATGCCCACAGAAAGCTCAGAGGCAGCTAGTCAACCTGTCTGTCTTGCAATTAATATCGTGGCTGCCATGTGAACTAGATGTGCTCCACAGGGTTTCAGTTGTCTTCTTGCCTATATCGACAGACCTATCAAGTAGCTCTAACGGTTGACAGTTGGGTTTATCACCTAAAACACGGTCAAGCTCATTTTAAAACAGACATATGATCCAACTGTGACCACTTCGTTGGTCTGAGTCTTTAGCTTCTCTGAACCTAGCTTTGAGGATCTTAACTTTTCTCTGACGCTGAAGCCACGTTCTTCTGTGCCCCCTTTCTGCCATTTCTTTTGATATGCTTTCAAACACAGACCGATTATGGTACAACCCCTCAAGTTTTGCTTGTACAGATGTGTTAACCCAAATACTTATGAGGTCTAAAACTTCACTGTCCCTCCACCAACTACCTCCGTCACTGCTGTCCTCCATGTTTGTTTTCGTTGAGTGACACCCTCCCGCCCCTTCCACCTGTGCACACTTGTGACGAATGTTGATCTGGAGTGACGTAAAAGTCGCATTGAATTCCAATACAGGTCACATAGCTGTTCAGACTGATGTCGCATTTCAAAAAAATCAGATCTGTATCTGGTTTTGAACCACATATAAAAGTGGCCCAAATCTGATTTGAAAAGATCAGATTTCATGTGATTTGTGGTGTTCACACTGTCATGAAACAATCAGAACTAGGTCACACAGGAGGGAAAAAATGAGATTCAGGTCACTTGGGCCCGCTGTGTGACTGGGTTGATGAGGACAGCTGTGCCAATTAACCACCACACCCCCCGCAAATCAGAAGTGGACAGTGCACAAATCTTGTCTGTTTAAGTGAGCTTGGACAGGTAAGCAGGGGAGCAGGAGGAAGGGAGAGTACAGAGACTGCGGACCAGGAGGAAGGAAAGCAGCAGCGCACACACAAAGTTTGGACGGGAATCAGGGCTGAAGCATGAAGAATCTGCCGAGAGAAACCAGTAGACCAGGCAGGAAGTAAGGCTCTAGACAAGGAGTGGATGGTGGCAGCTGTGGACGATCCAGACAGAAGGCAGATACCTGATTCAACGTCTGCTAAAGCTAAGTAAAGGGACTTTTACAAGCTTACCTGTGTGTGTATGTGCTCGTTTATTGCTCCCTGTGTGTCAATCCACATCTGAGGTCCCCTCCCTTCTCCTACAGAGCACCAGAGAGGAAGGGCAGCACACCGTGTGGCGAGGGGAACATGCCAATTAGGACGCCAAACATGCCAGCAGCCATATTGACTACATCCAGTACTACCTCCCAGGAAAAATAAGTAGGACAGTAACTTTTCCGAACAGTTAATACAAGCAGTGGACTCTTAAAAAGACTCTTTAAAGGACACTTATTAGTGCTTGTTTTACTCTTCTTACCTTGCTGTTTTATTGTAATTCGTATGTTTTATATTTAATTCAGCCATTTAAAACAGTCATTTTTACCTGTTTTTATTACATTTTTTATTGAAGGTGGCTGTCTTTACTGTGGTATTTTTAAGTGGCTGGTTTTAACCATTTTTTATTGTAAACCTTTCTTAAATATCTATTGTTAATAAATACTTTAAACCACATCCTGTGTATTAGTTTTCTTAACAGTGGATATTACACTTTTCTGCTGGTATTTTAAAGAACCTCACACTGTGTGACAAATGCATCTCATTTATTTTCAAATAAAGTGGACATTAGCACATATGACACTGGAGTGAAGTTCCAACTCTGAGATCCTTTGATTCTCGGATAGTCTGTGAAGGGCCTGTTATGTTTTGCTATGCTATATGCTGTTTTAAACACAGATTTTGTTGAGGAAGTCAACTCCTCTTACACCCAAAGTAAACTTGAATCTGACCCTTATCTCTAATCTCTTTTTAAGTATCATAACTGCCTGTTTCTGATTCTTTAAAGACTTGTTTATGTTTCTTTTTTGTTTGTTTGTTTTTTTCTGCAACAATGTTGTTTGTTTGGCTTTTGTTTTTCCATAAGGATATTTTTTTTTGGTTTGGCCATTGGCTAGAAAGAGAGTGCCTTTGTGGTTCCTTTTCTATAAACACAAAGTAATGTAGCACTTTTGCATATAAAGCATCCTAATTTTTTTTGTTGGATGCAAAAAAATGAAAGGAAATGCTTTTCTGAAAGATCACTCTGCAACAGTAAATCATGCAAATTTTGTTCTCACTGTGTGCTGCTCTGGGCTTTGCTGTTACTACAGCTTTGTGCTGTGCTGCTGTGGCTCAGATGTTTACTGAGCTTCGTTGATTTAGCTAACTGCGTGCCATCACGGCTGCTTTCCAACCCATTGTCGTGGTATAAAAGTGAAATTTGGCAAGTTATACTAAATAGATCATCGGCTTAAATTCAAATTGACGACTGCCACCGACCACTGACCTAACAGTGACCAAAGATACCACAACCTGCTCTTAAACAGGCCAAATTAGTCCAGTACTGTGAACTTTACCACAATATTGCAAAATACCCAGCTAAGTGCATTTTCACCTACAGTACGTGCAACTTTCAACAGCAAGGACTTCATCATGTAACTGTAAATTTTGGTATAAAAGTGTGGCCAGATGTGGCCAGTGATTTTCACTAGAGGCTGCCTCTTGTTTTGGGTTTTGCTTTGTTATCTTCGCATTGTGGTCAAAAGACAGGTGGTGCTTCTTTTCTTTCAGGCAGCTGAAATTTGGCATTAGCAGAGGGGCTCCTTGTGTGCTCTTCCCACTATACCCAATCCCTGTATTTAAAGCAGACTAGTTGTAACGAAGGCATTCTAATGTGAACTGGTCAGACCTTAAACTAACAACGTTGTGCAGTCCTGACAGTACATCTTGTTTGTTAACGGTTTGTAATAAGGAAGAAATCATGTCCTAAAGGTTTTTCCCTTTTTTTGTATACTTTGTTTCTTCGATTTACTTGCAAACGTTATTCCTCTGATTTTTACGTCTGTCTGCATCATTATGTGCTACTAAGTTGTCTTTTGTTTATGTGTTGCTGTGACTGAATGCCTATTATTTTATTACTGGAGGTGGTAACAATTACATAGAGCAAATGAGATTTAAAGGATGATTCTGTCAAACATACCTGTGTTTGGGTCCACAGAGAAGTACGGGTGTCCCTGGCTGATGCTGTAGACCAATTTGGCACTGTTCCCATACATACTGTCATCAGCATCCGTAGCTGTCACCTGGATGACTGATGTACCTGAAAGATCCACATTGATCTGTCTATCACTGACAAATAGCACAAGATCTGGGTTATCCCTATGATGCTTGCATTATTTAGAAAAATAATAAAAACAATTCAAATTTAATGGAAAGAACAATCAAAACTGTCCTAAAAAGTCCAGTGAGAGCTCTCCTTACCAATGTCAGACCTCTCAGGTACACTGCCGGTATAAACTTCTTTGCTGAACTGAGGCTCATTATCGTTAATGTCATGGAGTTTAACAGTGAACTCTGTCTCAGGCTCCAGCTTCTGACCCGTCCGTTTGTTAACCACTGTGGCTTTGAGGATATAGAAAGCCTTTTCCTCACGATCCAGGCGGCGAGTGGCGTGCAGGTCACCGTTATTCTCATCAATGACAAAGATGGTGCCGGCCCCCTCTCCAGACAGAACGTACTTGACTAAACCATTGCCATGGTCCTGGTCCGACTGGAGCTGCAGATGGACATACACAAATGAAAGTGCCTAATTATTATCCCGTGAATGACAGTTTAATAGACTTTAATAACTCAGGGTTTCAACAGACCACATTTTAACAGCATTGTAGCGTAAATATGTTTTTTTTTCTAGCTCTTTCAGTTATTTTATTTTTTCTTTCGAAAAATTTTAATTCTATTTAAAGACAGTTATACAGCCCACTTTTACTCAACAGTATGATCGTTAGGTAGGCTTAAACCTCAGTCCCTCAGTAACAGAAGCACTTTTCATTATGGATATAAATTCACTTATCAGTGTTCCTGTATTCTCACAGCTAAACACATTTCAAATGTCTCCAGTAATGGTTTTAACATTTTTTTCCTGTCCCTGTTGTTTAAATTGTTTCTGTGACACCAAATATTAATGGTTTATTATTTTTCTTTGAATTAACTTTGACATTCATTATTTAGTTTTAATTTATTGTTAAACTTTACCACTTTATTACACATTTACTCTTTTTTTTTCCCCCATGTCCCTTATGAATGAGTATTAGGACAACTTTCTGGTGCAGAGAGTCTGAGACTTTGAGAATTAAGTCACAATTTTATGAGCAATAACAATCTTAACCTGATCATGACTATTGTCTGTCAGCATAAGTAGAAGTAGCTTGACAAAGTTATAGCCCAGCAAAAACTCTTAGGGAGGAGGTCGTGTGGGTGGATAGGTCAACAGAGACCGTGTTCTGTTTTTTAGTTTCATCCTGACTCTGAAGATTCATTACTTTTAACCGTGACCACGATCTTCTCCTGACCTTAAAGGACAAGTCAAATTCTATATCTCTATTACTGTCATAAATCTCTCGTGTAGACCCAAACCAACCATTAATTTATCCAACCAACTGAAAACCAACTGATACATATCTTCTTGCTATGTGCCATAGAGCTCTATTGTAGTGTAAAAACTATTTAAAGAACATCAAAGAGCCACACTGTTGCTCTGGGTGTCATGTTCCATCATCACCATGAACCCAAACACTGTAGTTTATTGTATTCACTCCCACATTAAAGGTACTATATGTGACATTTCAGCAGCAATTACTGTACAGTTACTGTACCACAGTAATGTGGTTAAATACACTTCAAATCAATTGACCTGGTCTTAACTGATGGGACACAGTATTAAGTCCTGTGTCTGTAATGCACAGGTCCCATAAAGTCTAGCAGTTAGGATTTTCACCCAGGTGTCCTTAGTTCAATTCCTGAAATAGGAACTGATTCACGTCGACGGTCAAGACGCTGCCATGTATTTTTGTGCTTTTTATAGCATAGTTGAAATTATACATCAACCCTGTGCATACAGTACAAAGTACTAATTTGGCCTCTTTAAAGGAATTGTACTGTATCTGGTGCTAAAATGTTACATATAGTACCTTTAACCCTCCCTTTGCCAGAAATACTCACAGAGCACCAAATGTGGATTTATCCTTCGCTGGAAACTGTCCCCCTACCAATGCACTATTTGCTCCTATTTCAATAACATTTGTTAAAAACTACTACTACATATTTGTGATGTGTATGTCCTTGGTAGGAACCAATGGGCTTGGCCCCAGGAGACAAGTAGTAGGGAAGTCAGAAACTACTAAGCCTATCACAATGTTAATATTGGCCTTTTTTATGGAATTTGTTGACAAGAACGTAATGCAATGTTCTCAGCCTTGTTCTCTTGCCTATATGGCTGTCAGATTGAACATCATTCAGATCGGTCGGTTTGGAATGCAGTGACTCTTAAAATATACAGTGGTTTTGTTTGATGGACTTGTTGAATGTGTTAGAATGAGTGTCTTTAACACTGACCTGTGCTGCCATATCCCAAATGATCATACACTTTGTGCAACAACTGCTACCAAAAGCAGTTTGACAGCATTTAAAAATACACTGAACTCAGTTTTATTGGGAGTATTCAGGCAACCTGCAGGCTCAGATACAAAATGACAGTTGTGTATGAATTTAAATTTCTGAGGTCTGTTATTAAAAACTGTTGTCCCTGTAATAGACTACATAGGCCAATTTGAGAGTTTTTCCATTAGGGATTTGAACCAGGACCTTCCAGTCATACAGCTGAAGTTCTGAGCTGCTCCGCTCTGTCCCGCCCTCCTCCATGTGCACCACCCTCTGCAGCGACAGGTCAGCCGGGTGGGTCGAGCCTCTCCAAACAGTGACTAAAGCCAATTACAGCCTGCTGTGACTATAAATAACCACCACAGCACTTTACTCTGCATTTACATAAAGAGCTATAATAGCTGTGTAATGGTTTAAATATTCATCATTCTTCCTTTGTATTCCACTTTTCACTTCCCATTTTCCACCAAATTATATACAGAAAATTGTCCTGCTGGAAAGCTTTCTGCTCCTGTTGTGGTGACCATACAGAAAACTCTGATGATCATTAACATAAAGGAAAATTCATAATCACAGCTCACATTTTCGCCTAATTTTAAATGAAATTATTGGAAAAAAGATTTTGAAAAAAGTTTTAATAACTATGTAAAGTACGTCTGGCAATATGGGTGATATGATTTTTATTTTACACCTTTGTCAGGGTGAATACTGAGTTCTGATTGGTTGCAGTGTGTCCATTAATTCTTGATAAAGGACATCTAATAAGTAGTTCCAGTCAGACTGTCTGTTTGTTTACAAATTAATGTGCTAGTTAAGTCTGTATCTGTATCCAGACACCTCGACATTAGAAATTAAAATAATCTCATTTACATCAGTGTAGTCCTTCAGTTCATCCTCTGAACACCACAGAATGGCACCTATAACAAGTGGTAAGAAATGCACTGCCTGTCTGAACTCACTCATTTCATTATTTGATATTCAACGCGCTACTTCAGGTTTCAGCCGACAGTGCGCATGGCCTTTTCATTTGTTCGTGAAAATCTTGACATTAATTTGGGTTCAATAACATGGCTGATAGCTAGTTAGTTTGCTCTCAAGTTATATTTACTGTTTTTCAACTGTAGGTAACATTTTTGGCTTTGAATTCTGCTAGCATAACTTAGCCTTTCTGACTCATAGATGAGCCAAACGGTTTAATGAGCTGAGCGGACCAGAAAGATCTCCAGTTTCCAAGTTGTCTCTAAGGATCGTCATATTTACTGGAGCAGATAAAGTAACATCATTTCCGTTGCATAAGAACTTTGTGGGATGGCAGTGATTGTTTTAGGTATTAGTATTACTGGTATGGTTAAACCCTCAGGTGTTATCAGGGAAACAGAGTTACAGTTTGTGAAAACTTTAGATTTTGATTGCAAAATGTGTGAAAATATAAATCAATGGTCTTAATTATTACTTTCTTTGGCAAGTGACCATGGTATAAGCTGGATTTTGCCCTTCGTAGTGTCTGTACTCAGGAATTAATGGCCTGTGCTGAGTCATTTCATATCTGATAATGGACACCTTGTCAGGTATTTCCCCTTATATACTGAAATCTTATATTGGTTGATATATATCAAAAAATAAAAATATATTCAAAGGCACATAAATAATACAGCTGTCTTCAACTGTTTGTGTGTTTATCAAAAAATTATTTTTCATTTTAGATGTAATACAATAACATAAGAATGACATCATCATGGCAATTTTCTGCCATGTCATTGCAGAACAATATTGAACTATAATCCAAATGCAACCGATACAAGTCAACTGTTTCCTTAAAGAACAGGTGACCAACATGTTCTCATCTCTTAAAATATCAACGCCGCTTTGTCCCGCCTCTCGGAGTCTCACACAGATGGACAACGATCCCTGTAAGCGTCTGTGTAAGTTCACTTCTGCAATGTTTTTAACTTAGCGTCTGGTTCCCCTTTAGCATCTGTGGGTGAGGCACAAAGCTTTCCCGCCTTTCTGGACACGTTTAGGCACCAGAACTACTTGGTAGATCGCTGGTTTTACTCACTAAGTTTCACTTTTGGCTTCACAGGAACCCTGGTCTCCTTGGAGAAAGTCATGTGTGTGTGTGTGTGTGTGACCAACCACCCTGCCCTGACCTCCACCCCTCTTGGAACTTTGTCACTCTCCTTCATCTGGTGGAGCAGCTGCTTCAGGCGTGAAATACTGGGGCAGATGGGTTTACATAGATCTTTACTGCCATCACTGCAACTGATGCCTGATTTATTTTATTTTCTAGATTGTCTTCCTTGATATTTAGCATGATGTACTGTATAGAAGCCTCTATGAATCCTCTTGTTGTTTGAAACTGATTTTTTAAAGTCCCTCTCCATATGCTTTCTATAGCACATCCATTCATACTGGAGGAGTAGTCCTTCCTCTGTTTCAGTCTTCCACTTTTTTCCTGTTAAAAGGTTTTGTTCCGGAGTTTTCCCTTTTCCCAGGGTGTAAGGAGACAGGATGTCATGTGCTGTAGGTTGTAAAAGCCCTTGAAGTGCATTTGTCATTCATGATATTGGGCTATCTAAATAAATAAATTTACTTGACTTTACTCACATGACGTTTTTCCATT
>JAQQZW010000003.1:26071514-26089725 GCA_029814745.1 Zanclus cornutus | reverse complement strand
CAGTTCAAGGATTCTTCAGCTTTAAGATTCTCGTGATAAACCCATAATCTGAAGGTTTTACGGCTGACGTGGTTTAAATGACACGTCTCTCTCAGGCACTAAAGCAGCAGTGAAAACATGACTTACTGCACACGGATGAACCATCGTATCGTGTGCTTTTCAGTGTTTGGAAAGTCACAAACTCGTATTCAGACAAAACTTTAAACGATGATCTGTTTAAGGGGTGATGATGGTTAAATGAATTCATGCTTTGTAATGTTTTGATTAAGAGGAATGACACTGATGCCTCGTCTGAGCTCATACGCTGGTTTGATCCGTCATGTGTTTCATTAACCTGGTCTGTTATAACCTGAAGTCTTAATCTGTAAAGTAACCAGCAACTAAAGCCATCACATGACTTTGTGAAGTAAGAAGTACAAACTTTGTGTCTGAGATGGAGCAGAGTAGAAGTAGACAGCAGTGAGTACCTCCAATTTGTACTGAAGTACCAGTAACAGCACTTAGTAAATGTACTTAGTTACATTCCACCACTGCCGGACGTCTGAACCAACATCTCAAACCTCTGATCCAATCATCCTTATTATTCTTCATGCTGTGAACATTTTCACGTCCTTTAGTCAATATTTTGCTCTTTATATCGTCTCATTTTGAACACTGCCGCTCTTTCAATTTAGAGCAGAAATATTTTATATTTTTTTCTGTAAATGTGTATTTTATGATTCTTGGCTTTTGCAGTTCTCTGTCTCTTACTCTGCTTATTCTGATCACTGTGCACCAAAATAACAAATGCAAAGTCCTTGTGTGTGAAAACCTCCTCAACAGTAAACGGATTTCAGGTTCTTTAACATCTGATCCAAAGTGATTGATGAAGACACTGTTAGAAACCTACGTGTTGACAATTCAAATCCGCACTTAAATGCACATCATCTTTCCAGATCAGTGGCTCTGCAGCTGTTTGTTCCTTTTAGAATAATGACTTTAAACACAGCAGCTGTCTCACTTCCTGTCACTCAGGGCTGCTTTTAAAGCTTTGGTGCCACCTACAGGTGACCACGTGAATCAACCGTCTAGAGATACAGGAATGAACGAAAATGCTCTGCTGACAATTCAAACTCTGTCAGGGATGTGTTCCCTGAGGAGTTGCTGGTTTGAATCCGGTCCTGACGGACAGCTCATGTTCTGATCCCTTAGTGAGGGCTGAGAGGCAGCCGCAGGCTCTCACTGATGAGTCTCTGAGTCACTTCAAACACATCATCAGCTTCTATTTTATGTCAGAAACATCACAACACTCTCATTCCGTTCAGTCCACCTTTATTTTTTGGTCATATTTCATACAATCCTCATGTTTTCTCTGTCATTCCTTATTTCATGTGCGAAATCTCTGGTTCTTATGGTGTAAGGACAAGTCTCTCTCTACATCCATATTTACGTAGGTTCTGTCATGCAGTCCTGAGCTACTTCTCAGACCACCACTGCCCTGAACCGTATGTCTCTCTGCTGCATCACGGGAGTCAATCATTTCATGATAAAAATCTATTAAAGAGAAATCCAGCGTCTCCAGTCAGACAGACGAGCCGTGAAAATGATCTATCCATCAATTTCAGCTTGAGGGGGACGACACATCGCCGTCAGATTGTACCCGATGGCTTTGGGTCTTCTGCATGAGTCCAAGTATTTGGTTACACCACCTTCAGTACAAATTTACTTCAACAACTGAAACATTTGTCCACATCGTAGTTTTCTGCATATCAACATTTTTCCACAATAACGGTTATTTTGTTCAAGAGACAAACTTCTTAAACACGCCGTGTGAGCACCAAGCAGCCAAACCAGAACGTGAAGGACGAAAATACAGTAAAATATTTCAAAAACACGTTGATGTGAATCTACACTTATCTGTTCGAAATAAAGCAGATGAAGAATGTGACATTTCCGTCGTCACTGACGTTGACATGAAGCTGCTCACCTTACCTTTCCTGCAGGAGACTCGTCCTCCATGTTGTCGACTGTGAAACCACAGTCAGTCAAGAGTCAATCGACTGCTGCCAAACTCGCTCATATAATCTGCTTCAAAATGACTCCACTCAACCATCCAAATGGACTAAAGGGACATCGACACTTCATTCACATTTTTCAGACCTGTTCAGTGAAAACAGAGAGACACATCTGCAGCCAGATGTCAGAGTGAGTAAGTCAAATATCACAGGAACAGACATTGAAGGCTGTAGGCAGATGAAATGCAGAACATTGATTGACAGCTGTGTGGACACAACATACAGTTTGTCATCTAATGTACACGGTGTTGTCTCTCCTCAGCACATTCAGAGTTTCACTCAGCTGTTCATGAAGAAACTGTGTAGAGAAGGAAAACTGGTCAAGCTCCGGCTTCTTTCTCACCTCCACACTGGGTCACACCGTTTGTTGCTAATGAGCAGAAATTACTTATGGCAAAACTGGATTGTGAAATCATTTTCTCATCAATATGATGAAGTTTTTTGATTTGTCAGGTATTTAATTAGCTGGATTTACCATAAACACAGAGCACTGTCCATGTTGTCAACTGACTGTCCAGATTTACAGTGCGATGTTTTATAGTGTCACCAACACCAACTAAAATAAGAGTCTTTGATGGAGGATTTTTACGAGAATCTGCTTTTTATATCAAGCCGTCAGATTCTTACAGACTGCCCTGATAGGACAAGTGTTTAATTATCTTGTAATGCGGCATCATGTCAAGATCAAGTGATAGGTGTCTCGCTTCCACACAAACTTAAATTTCCTTGTGACCGATCAATAATTAGACGGTGTTCACGAGGAAAAGTTCTGACAAAATCCCGCATGAAAGAAAAAAGGTTTCAATTATTTGTCTCATCGAGAAATGAAAGAAAAAGAAAAGAAAATGCTGTTTTAGTCACTAAATATCTACGTTCGTCAAAAAGCAGCTGTGCTCATCATGGTATCATCTACATACATTAACACTCCAGTGACTCCTGTGTAGAAGAATCCCAACACACAGACCAGCTGTTGTTTCCTCACTGACTTTTATTAAAACTACTTACAGCAACAAACACAGTGACACTGACCACAGATCAGTGGTCGCAACACAAGGCAGGGAGAACACCTGATGAACTTGTATAGGAATGAGCTCCTGGATCTTCAGTTATCATGTCAACTGCAGCTTCCACACTAACAGAGCTGATTTTGGTCCATGCTGCCACTTTGTTTTCTTGTGAATCTGAACTTGAATAGAAAACAAGCAAAACAATAAATGGTGTACAGTACTTTACCTGCCGGAGAAGAAAGAAAAGGGTTTGCTGAGAGAACTAGGAGAGATTTTCTCTGAGAACCTGTGGCAAAAACAGAACTGTGATCATTAAAGGAACAGCTTGTCATTTTAGCAACTCCTCTCTTCAGTTGTCCACAGAGTCTCATGAGAAGGTAGATATCAAAACCCAATTAATTTATCCTACTAATACGTATCCAGTCTGACATTTGCTACGTGACCAAAAGTATGCGGACAGCAGAGCACTGCCACCGGAAGTGATGGCTTAACGTGTGATTTCCTAATTTTTCATGTAGATTTTTCAAACCCAATGGTCAGTGTTTTAAAGGTCTCAAGTCTGTCAGCGTGAGTGTCTTTCTTGTGTCTTCCAGCTGCTTTCAAGTGCAGTTAATTATTGATGAAAGACTGGTTTGTGATCTTCTGAACGTACTGAATGTATGAGTGGTTTTAAAGAAAACCCCTCCCCAGATTCCCATCACACAGTCCAGTCAGCTCTTACTCAAAATTAAAATCATACTCGAAGTCCAGGGATGTCATGTCTGAGGGGAGGCCCAGGTTGTCAGGCGTGATCTCCATCATCTCAGGGTCTCCTTCGCCGGGGCCCCCCTCCTCCGGATGCAACCCAGAGCCAGAATCTGATGTGTCCGGCCCCTTAAGGTCTGAAACCGCCGAGTCAGAATCTCCTGAAACCGGCTCAGGCTCTGCTTCGGACTGACTCTGCTGCTGCTGCTGGCGGGTCTGGTATCTGGTTTGCGATCTGGTTTGTCGGGCAGGGCGGGGGGCAGGCGGGGTTCTCTTTGTTGGAGTCGTCTTGCCCCGTGTTTTGGGGCCTGGCTTGGGTTTAGGTTCTGGAGCTGGCTCAGGATGGGTCTCTGGATGGGATGGATGCTGGCTGTCCCGGTCTGGTTGTGGTTCACACTGTGGCTCTGTTTGGATTTGAGGACTCAGTTTGGGCTGGGACTGAGTTTGAGGCGTTGGTTCCAGCTCTGCAGGCTCAGTTTGTAGGGCCATTTGGGACTCCAATTTAGGAGTTGAGGACTGGCTTTGGGGTACACTCTGATCCTCAGACTGGACTGGTGAACTCAGTTTTGGTTGGGTTGTTTGTGAAGTTGTTCCAGATGGAGCTGCTTCAGGTGTTGGAAAGGGGGTAGACTGCAAAGACCAAACAGATGCAATTTGAATGTCTGATTCTGGCTGGGTTTGGTGACTTGGTGAAATTTTTGAGTCTGGCTGCAGAGATGTACAGACTGCAGGTGGAGGCTGGGACTGAGTAAGCGGCTGATTCTGAGGTCGTGGTTTTTGTGCTTGTGGGGTAGGAAGTTGACTTTTGTTGTCGCTATTCCCATCAACTCTGGAGTGCTTTGCTGGTTTAGTTATTGAGGAGGTGCCTGATTGGCCAATGCTGCTGTAAAAGATGTCGAATAAGTCCTGGGCTTTGGCTGCAGCCAGGTTACTTTTAAGTTTCTCAGATTTCTGAGCTCCCTCGCTCATTGTCATGAAAGGTGGAGGCTTGACAAACACTGTACGAGTTTGCTCACTTTCTGGGACGCCAGGAGCTGCCACATCAGAAACTATCTTTATCATTGTTGGTTGTGCAAGCTTAGCCACAGATGGAGCCTCAGATGGTAAAGGTTGAGCCTCAGACGGCACAGGCTTTGACTCAGTTGGTGCAGGTTTAGAAACTGGTGGCGCAGGTTGAACCACAAATGGTGCAGGTTTAGCCGTTGATGGAGCCAGGGTAGTTTCAGATGGCGCAGGTTTAGCCTCAGATGGTGAAGGTTGAGCCTCAGACAACACAGGCTTTACCTCAATTGGTGCAGGTTTAGAAACTGGTGGCGCAGGTTTAACCACAAATGGTGCAGATCTTGACACTGGCAGCAAAGGTTTAACCCCAGATGGCACTGATCTATCATCCGCAGGTGCAGGCATAGCTTCAAATGGCCCGGGTCTGCCAATTGGTGGCTGAGATTTACATTCCAACAGTTCATTTTGTGCATTTAGAGCCTTTGTGAAAGGATCAGGGAATATCACTCCATCTTTTGAAGCAGGGGGCCCTAGTAAATTGGTGTTTTGGGGTCTGATGGAGAGGAAGGTATTCAGAGGTGCAGGTTTACCCATCAAGGCTGTTTTTCTCAGGACTGCGGCAGGTGCAGGGAGGTTGGGTCTGATCCTTCCTCGGTTGGCACCGTTGGATATCCAGGGAGAAGGCATGTTGTGCTGGCCCCCCAGCTTCTCGGCAATCTCCTTAGCAACAGCCACCGATTTGGCAAAACAGTCCTCCGCCGGGACTGGATTCTGCCTAACAGCCGCTTCGTCATCCCTGATGAACTCTGCAGCCACTTTTTGTGCCTCTTTTGCCAGAACGTTCTCCCTCTTTTTCCATGTGAACTTTCCAAATGAAGTAGTCATGGCCACGGGTGCTGGTTTGCTGGTTTCCAGGCTCTGCTTGCGGAGCTTTGCCCTCATGGCTGGACTCGGTCCACAGAGGATTTTGGGCAGGTCATAGGGCTTTGGTTGAGGTTCATGTTTGCTGACCTCTGGTTTCCCCGCTGGCTTCCCTGGATCGTGCTTATCAAAAGCTTCTTTCTCAGCCGTAGGTTTCCCTTCATCTCTCTCTCTTTCATATTTGGCTCTTAAATCGGAATATTTACCAAATTTATACTTGTCCTCCTCCTCTCCCTGCCCATATTTGGGACGATCGTCATATCTGTCATCTTCATCCTTGCGATACCGGTACCGATGTTCTTCTTTGCTATATTTGTATCTGTCATCCTCGTCTCTTCTGCCGTATTTACCCCTCACCTCTTCCCCTTTGCTGTACCAGTATTTATCATCCTTTTTGCTGTATTTGTACTTTTCATCCTCATCTTTCTTGCTGTAGGAAGCCCTCTCCTTTTCCAGGATTTTGGCATCTTTAAAATTCTCCTCCTTCTTGCACAGCTTCAGCTTCTCCTCCTCTTCCTTTTTATCTTTAGACTTCTCTTCCTTCTGAACAGCATCATCCTCTTCCTTCTTTTTCTCCTTATCCTTTTTCTCCTTCCTGTGTTTGGACTTTTCCTCCTTCTCTTTGTTTCCTTTCTCATCATCCTCATGTTTTCGTTTCTTTCCACTTGTCTCTGATGCCAGTCCTGCCTGGCGGTCCAGGTTCCTCCTTTGTTCATACAAGGGATTCTCGTACATTTGTTCCTGGTGAAGGAGGCATTGAAACAGAAAGACGAGACAGTGAGGAAAATGCATCAAGAACTCCTGCCTGGCATATAAACACTTCCATGTTAAAATCATAACATCAACTGAGCTAGCTTAACTGAAACATGTGCTGTATGTTGTATGAACCTCATGGGATCCAACTGAACACCCACATGCACATAATTCTCATAACGTCAACTAGCACCTGGCAATATTGGAATGACTGAACATCTACTTTGGATACTGCTACTTTCATGTCACGTGGAAGTTCACAATTTATGCTTCTTTCACCTATTGTCGATCAAATTTGCTGTTTCTTAAAACCGGTTACATTCAAGATTTTGGGAACCTGGTGCTATCCAACTAACCAGCTTCCGTTTCCACCAGCTTTCAGCGAAACCACTGTAAATAAAGGATGCATCATCCACAGAGGGTGTTGCACAATGCACACTGGAAGTAAACAGTCATAGCGATATGGCGAATTGCATCAATTATTTGTCCTGTTACTACAAATATTTCTTTTTAAATCAAAAAACCAAGCAAGGACTAACTGCTAACCATAAGAACATGTAGAAGACCATACGTGCAAGATGAATGGCCTTCATCCTCTCTTTCCAACCTGTAGAATTTGACACACCCACTAACGTCATCATGGCTCACACTTCAGGTCAGGGAAAAACTGTTTGTTTTTGGTTCCAGCTGGAAACCAACTTTTCGGGTTCTGCAGCAATTGATGTTTGGTCGAAATGCTCCGAACAATTCAAACTTATGTGCGCAAACCAGGATGGAACCAACTCTGTGTTGGTGGAAAAAGGCCCCTTCATAACACTGTGAGCGGCATAAACTAAATTCATCTACATTGTGCTACAATGGACAGATATCACCAAGCTCATCTGGCAGCTTCTCTACTATCTCTCTTTGTCTGCTTGGTTATTCTCCACTCCCACAGTTAAATACCTTGTATTTCTCATTGTGAGCATATGTGGTGACGTGCTCTTCTGCACAAATGGCGTCTCCGTAAAACTCTTTACACAGCAGGCAGAAGAATCCTCTGACGGGCAGCAAGAACTCCGAACCTGCAGCCAAACACAGGCAACGCATTTTAAACCGACAGGTGGCGATCAAATAAACTGTCAATCATGTTTTACCTGATGGACGTCTCCATTTCCAGTACCTGTCAGGACAGGAGAGGGTTACAGAGGGAACATCCGAGTATAAAATATTAAAAAATAGATGGTGTATAATTCAGTGCTCTTGTTTCAGTGCAGTAACCAATGGGACAGTGCTAACTGCTCAGTGATAGCAGGCCTGCTGCAGGAAATGTAGTGAAATTAGGACAATTCTGGGGATAATCAGCAGACTAACACACCTGTATTGACAAGTTTGAGCACTTTCCTAGAGGTTACTGCAGTATGTTACATTTGAGGATGAGATACGAAAGACAAATGAAATGACATCAGAGGTGCGGACAGGAGTCTCTGTGCTTCGACGATTCTGCCACTTCGTTAGCACTGCTTTCATTAAGAGACAGAAACTGCAGCAGAGATCCACACTGAGCTCCACCTGAAAGCAGAAGACGGCTAACAAAGTTCAGGGACTCGAGCACCGGGATCACCGGGAAAAAAGCAGGAAAAACATGACAAATTTGCAGTATGAGTACCTTTGGCGGGCTTTGTCAGCGTCTCTTCTGATGGCGTGTTTTTCACGATTTTGGTGGGAGTTGAAGCCCAGGGCCGGTCGTACGGGTCCAGAGTCTGTGAAAAGACACAGAAAATGAAATGTAAAGGAACAAATACATAAAGGACTGTCCAGGTATGAATATCAAACCAAGTCTTTTAGAAGCTTACAAAGATATTGTCTTGTACAGCTGACACACGAGACAAAGATGATTTTAAAAATGGTTGTAAAATATAAAGATTTTCACAAACCTTTCGATGTGTTTTGCTGTGCAAGTGTGTGAAAAAATCAAACATGGAACCAGAGGTGACATTACAGTTTTTGCACCAGTGGTTTCCAGCATCATAGTATTCAAACCGCTCCATGGGCGGAGGCAGAGGTGGGGCGCTGACGGGCGGCTTGTCCGAGGACACTCTCGACAACGATGGCGCCGCTGAGGTCTGCTAAGAAACAAAGATGGAGGAGAGTCAACGTGGTGTGTGGAAGTCGACAGGATTCACTCTGACAAAAACATTCAAGTTCCATCGTAAAACTCGTCTACACAAAAATCAGAAAGTTGAAAAGTTCCTTACCTTTGAATTCCAGCCTTGAAGGCGTTAAACATATTTTGCGAGAATCCAGCAGTCGCGCTTATACCGACAGCAACTTCCGATTCGCTCGAAGGTTTCGGCTCGATCGGAGTCGCAAAAAACAAACAAATGTACCTTGTGTGTCTTTAACCTGCCAAGGTACCATTCTAATGTTCAAGGTCTAAATTCATCACATTTCATACTTTTCAACGTTCCCACTAAACTTTCTGTCATTATTACTGAAGCTGTAAAGAAAAAAGAGGTGACCTTGAACATCTCAGTTAGCTGTGTTCAAGCTAACAGGAAAAATCAGACAGTCGTGTAACTTTATTATGTTTGAAACACTCGACGTCTAAATTCTCTGTGAGCTGAACGGACTCTTCATGTTCCCAAAATCTGTTACAAATAAAAAGCAACTGTCGCAATGAGTTCAGCTGTTTGAAATTCAGATCAAAATGGTGATACTTTCTTTGAAAAGTTCAGCAGGAAGGAGAAAAACATTGACAGCCTGATGCAGTAAATGATCAACAAAAATGTGATGCTTTAACTTCTCAAACAGAAGCTGCTTCTACTTTGCCTTCTTTTTCTACCACTGTTAAGCTACCATTGATAAAACTTAATACTTCCTGCACAGATCTTTTACATTAAAAGCCGTTCAGTGGCTCTGAGGGGATGAACCCTTCCTTCCTGACTGGCCTTTAATGTGAAAGACAATAAATTAACAAATTAATTTTTAGACATCAAAGCTGCTGACTTGTAGATTTAGCTGTCCAGGCCTTCGCATGCTGTACAACTTTGGCATCTTAGTTTCTCTCTGACTGTGTGAAGGAAAGAAACAGCGATGTGTGAACACAGCGCCTCCTGTCCGTGAGGAGGCGCTGCAGCTACACCCCTGCTGAGTGTCTGAGTGAACCCTGACACTGCAGCCTGTTTCAGTTGATACTGAGCTGACAAAAAACATAAACTAACAAGTCAAATATGATCAAATGAAAGAAGTTTAGATTCAACAGAAAAGCAGCAAACATGTCACACTAGTAAGCTTCATTAAACTTTAGTGAAAGAAGATAGTTCAGAACCTTTGTATTTAGCTTTGAAAGTGTTTTCATTAGAAATCACATCACTTAACTGACCCTTCATATGACAACTGTTGCCCCTTTAAGTGAAACCAGCTCACTAAATATTCAAGTTACTTATGTTTGCAATATTCCACACACATTTTACTGATAAATTCAGGGTATACTTGAATAGATTAAAAGTAATGAGCCCTAGCTATGAAGTTGAACTTTCAGCTCGATTTCCTGTTTCACCTCCTCTGCAGGTGTTTGTACCTTTATCATGGAGCTGCTGGCCGCCTGCCGTCCCTCAGGACTCCTCTCAGCCTCCCTTGTCTTCTTCTCAGTTGGCGGCAGCGCTCCGTCCTCCTGCTCCTCGGCCGGCTTGCTGCTCCTGCGCGGCCGGTCGGACGGGGTAAGGCCGAGGATGAGCGCAACCTTGTCGATCTCGTTTCGTTTCTTCTCGGCGGCCTCGTGCTCTTTGCGCAGGTTGGAGATCTGAGTCATGACCTCCTCCTGCAGGTGGCTGATCTCCTGCAGCAGAGGGTCTTTGTGGCCGCCCTTCTCCCTGCGCTTCTTCCTCAGGAGCTCCCCTGCAAACACAACAGACATGTAGAAAAAACTCCCAACAAAAGCAGACGCTCCTCTCTGTCAGCTGCTTTCTGGGAGCCTGTCCGTGACGTTTGCAGGTGTGCATGCGGTGACGACGCAAGGCCCCCCTACAGTCCGGCCCAGCACCTGCAGAACGCTCAGCCGCCCCCCAGAAAACTCCTTCCACCCCCAGGAAGGCAGGTGAGCAACATGGCGTCTCTGTGAGACCTCACCTTGTTGCTTCCTGAGTCTCTCCAGCTCCTTCATCAGATATTCTTTTTTCTTCATCCTGATCTCTCTCTCCTGCTTCAGCTTCTCTCTCTCCTCCAGAACCTGAACACACCAAAGCAAGTCAGCAGTCAGGATCAACTCACTTGACGGTACCTGCCGTTACTATCAGTCACTGTTGGTCTGCAGCTTTCGCTCATATTTCTAGGGGTTGAATTCACGACTGAACGTGATAAATGAAGGTCAAACCTTTTGTTTCTGGCTCTCGTTGTTCTGCTCCTCAGACACTCTCCTGTCGTGGCTGCCGACTTTTCCCTTCTCACCGTCCTGAACACAACTCTTCTCCACACCTGAGGACACAAAACCACCAGGAATGACAGGCACTGACCCACCGGCATTAACACAAGCATCTAGTAATCATCATATCAGTCAGCAGGAACAGCCAACTTGTATCTTTAGGAAACATTGCTTAGAATTACAGAACAGCCAGAACAGCTGTCTTGTCACCACCCTCTTGCTTAAACTTTCTACTTTGTTGTGGCTGCTACATTAATCTCTTGTTTCTTTTTTCAAAACACAAGAAGAGGCTAAAGGAGGTGGAGGAGTCCTTTAATAATCCATCACTCTGATCACACTGACCTTTGAACCCCGCCTCAGGAGCCACTTTGCTGTAGGGCTGCTTGTAAGGCACAGTGGGGGGGAACTCATCGGCGCCGGTCTGCAGGGGCAGGGTCATGTTGGGGGGTGGGTACATAGGCGGCCACTGTTGGTGCATGTAGGGAAGGTAGTTTCCATACTGGCTGTAACCCGGCGGGGGGAAGCTAGGTGGCATCATGCCGTGGACCTGTGAGGGGGGGTAGGTGGGTATGGGCACCCCTGGGTGAGGGGGGAGGGTAGTGGGGTCGGGGTTCTTTTTTGCCGGCGGCTCTTTGTGCGTATGCGGTGCTTCGTCACTCTGCTCGGCCTTCGTCTCTTTAATGTCTTTGTGAGATTTAGGCTGAGCTGAGCTCTTCCTGCGGCCGTCGTTGCTGCTCCAGCTGCCCTCCCGGCTGCGTCCCCGCCCGTGGCTGCCACTGCTGCTGCTGCTGCTGCTGCTAGGGCTCCGTCTCCTGTGGCCCCTGCTGCAAAGGCTGCCGTTTGAGCTGCCGGACGAGTAACGCCTGCGGCGGGTGGGCGTCTTCAGTGGCGGCTTGTTCCCGTGGAGCCGCTCTTTGGTCCTGGCGGCCATCTCGCTGATCTCGGCCGCGCCCAAGTCCAGACCGATTGTCTTCAGCAGGTCCTGGATCTTCTCGTACTCTTCCAGTGCCTGACGCTCGCTCTCCTCCAGCGGCTCTGTTCCTGGCGGATAGGCAGGGTTCAAAACTTGGAGCGTGATGTTCTGGTTGGGGCCGATTGTGGGACAGTTTGCGTACCTCACGTCCACCTCCTCCATGGTGGGAGGAGCCTGAAGGTGAGGAGAAGACCCCTGTGGGAGGCCATACGTCTGCCCAGTGACAGCTTTTTGCGGGGGATAGTCTCCGTACAGCGCCTCCTCTGTCACGTCTCCGTACAGATCCAGCCCGTGGAGTCGCACCGGCTCGGACTTTGGTGGAGGTTTGGGCTCCTCCGAGTCTCCGTACAGGAACTTCTCTTCGTCATCGATGTCATCTGGGGTCTTCTCCTGAGCCTTGGCCCCCTCCACCTGCCCCCCCAGCAGGCTAAGGATCTCTCTGATCTCGGCGTCGAGGCCTGCACGTTGAGCCATCTGTGGGTCAGACCGCAACTCCGACAGCATGGAGGCCACCCTGTGGGGCTCCATGCCTTTAACAGCCAGCAGCAGCTGGTCGGCCACCCGAGAAATGCTGGAGCCTTCCGGACCTCTGGGAGAGTCAGTGCTCTGAAACACAGAAACAGAGCAGAGTTACGCCCTGGACAACAGATCCCGTCCTAATGCTTTCATGACGTCTGGGTGAGTCACATTTTCACCTTTCATTTACATCAACGACTGCTGTCAGGTGAGGACACGCAACCTCCCACAAAACACTTCAATATATTACTGGCCCATAAACAAGAAAAATTAACTTTATTGTTATCGTTCTGATAACGCAGACAATCACATTTGATCATCATCTGAGCATTTTCTCTCTGAGGTTTTGGATGCTCAGTTGTCTGGCATCAGTATCGACCTGCTGAGAAAACAGGTTGGTTGATGGTGTCCTACCCTGAACGACGGTGAGTCCTCGGAGTCGTGGCGTTTTTTCAGGATGGATTTCGTTGGCAGACTCAGCATTTCCTCCAGCTCCTTCCTGCGTCGAGCCGTCTCCAGCTCTTTGAACTCTTTTCTAGATTTCTCGTCGCTGTCGTCTCTGCTGTGGCTGCTCGTGCTTGAGCTGCTGCTCGCACTGCGGCTTCGGCTCCTCTGCCGGCTCTTACTGCGGGCGTGGCTCGCTGCTTTGCTGTTGCTCCGCCTCTGGCTCCGTCCTCTGCTCCTCCCTCTGGATCTGGACCTGGACCTAGACCTGGATCTGGACCGAGACCTGCTGTGGGGGCGACTCTTGCTCCGGCCCCGACTCTTGGCCCGGCCCCGGCTCTTGGTCCGACCCCGGTCTGGACTGCGGCTTCGGCTGAAGGGCCGGCTCTTGCTCCGTCCTCTACTCCTGGCCCGGCTCCGGTCCAGACTCTGGTCTCGACTTCGGCTGCGAGGCCGGCTCCGGCCCCGGCTCCGCTCGTACTCTGGTCGAGGAGGGTAGTCTCTGTACGGAAACAGCTGCTTTAACTGGACTGGATTTTATAAACACAGTGTTTCTGCTTCATATTAATTCCTTTCATTTATTACAATTTAATACGTTTATTTACTTTTGTCTCTCTAAATAATATTCTTAAAGTCAAGCTGCCAACATCCAGCTGGGAGAGGAGCTGATTGATATGTGGATCATCTGAGTCACCTTCAATCCTCAACTCGCCCTCAGAGCAATAAGCTTCAAGCTTTATGGAGTTTTCTTGTCAACTAAGGTTCTGTTTACAGTCAGTCAGCGTTTCTCACCAAAAGTCATTGTGTGAATTCTTGAACTCTGAAAAACATGCTGAAAACATCTGAACAGAAACTTGATCCTTTTACCTATTTTACATCCTGCGCATCCTGTTCTTTCTTTGCCCTGGGTTTGGCCTCTCAGGCTGTTATACAAGCATTTCAAACATGTCAATGTATATTTTTATTTTCACAAGCACCTGTCATGACGGTGTGATGACCCCGATGGCCCAGTCAGCTTGTTGCCGACGGTGATGACCAGGTTGCGGTCCAGTGGAATTGGCCCACGAGGTGATGGGGACCTCTGCAACAAGCATCACAAAATTCAGGGTAAGAGTCTGTCCCACACAGGTGAATTAGACACGTTTATGAAAGGCAGTCTCTGGGCTTCCAGAGACAGTAGCCCTCTACTCTGCCCACACCCAATCCCATCCTGGCCAAACACACCTGGTCCAGCCCAACCGACCTCAGAAAATGATGCTACCGCGTTCATTTTACTACAAGAACAAGACAGGAAGAGATGAACCAGATGGAATAAGCTCTCAGCTTCATATAGTTTTATAGTTTTTACTGTTCACTATGAAAAAACTAAATGCTGAAGACCACCACTTTCAACAGTCAATTCAACTATCAACTCCATTCACTTGAAATGAAAGCCCAACTTCAACAAGTCAACCTGACAAACGCTCAGTGTGCTGGAGCAACTCGCTGCAGCAAGTTTCAAGTCACTACAAGTTGATTTCCACACGAGGAAAGTGAACTCAATGGCTGCCTGGAATGGAACAGGAACAACACCTTGAATTTAGAACAAAAACAATAATGTGCTTCCAGGAATCATCAACAATAATGGAAAAATGTCTGTAAAGTGTAGTAAACTGTTGTATAACTAACAAACCGGCCTTTGGTCAGCGTTTCCCGTTGACTGAAGCCGAGAGGACATTAGTGATCGTTAGTTAACCAACTAGTTCACTGAGGAGAACAACGAAAAAACTCCGTTCATTAATCTGGCTGTTTATTGATGCTTTCAAATTCAGCTCGACACCTAAAGTTACTGAACGTTACTTCAAACTTTAGAAACCATCACGGTGTTCGTTCATTTGATTTGGAAACAAACTCCTTTAACGAAACACTCGGTTTACGCTGCTGGCGGACGTTAGAAAAACACGGTGTGTTTATGTGATTAACTTGCGGACTAAGATGTTCCGCTAATTACGTAGCAAAACTTTTATAGACTGAAGTTTCTAGTTTACTTCATGTGTCGGTCGGAAACATTTAAGATTGAACGTAAAAAGTTTGATTTCAGTAAACAGCGGAAAAGCAGGAGACAGTAAATTTACAGGTTCTTGTATGGAGTTTGGTGTGCAGGCGCTGATAAACTCAGAGACAATGAAATAGCTTCCTTCAACCATAATGTATTCACAAGAGACTATAACATTTAGTTTATTTGGAGAAATACAGACTGTCATATAAATTAAAACCCAGTATGTAGCCGGACTGACTCACCTCTCTCGGCGGACCACCGGCCCAGTACTCGCCGCCTCGATGACTACCTGAACCGGGGGACGGGTACCTCCTGCGCGGCGGGGAGCGGCGGTACGAGTCCGGGTGACCGTGGTCGTGGTAGCCTGGGTGGTGCGGAGGCCTGGGCCGGTTCCTGTCATCTCTGTAGCCCGGTGCCGGGTACGGCCTCGAAGGTAGCGGACCTCGGCCTTCGAAAGACGGCGGGTAGCCTCCTCTCGGCGGAGGCCGACCACGGTACATCTCCTCCTGCAGAGATTCTCCGGCTTCCCGCGGTCAAACAGTTCCGGTCTCCAGCGCTTGTTTAATGCAGAACAGACACCTGCAGGCACTCTAGGTTGCGTTTCGATTAATCATTGAGGTGTCTCATGAAATTATTAAAACTTAATTCCCAACACCCCGGTCATAAACACGAAAGCTTCCACATTCTCCTTCTACTGAGAAAAATAGACGGAGACAACTGAACGACTTACTGCCCCCTATAGGAGTAATCTGATACACAGCATATTTTCCCGAAGGGATTCAGAGTTAATTCTTGAGATTAAAACAGCCCACCGCATTTGGTAGTTTTTCTGGAGCTTTTGGTCATATCTACTTTTTTCTGAGAATTTTACGAAGTTAAAACATCAGTCAAAAGAAGGTCTTCAACTCGATAATAATGGGGTAAACTTATGATATGATCGAAAGACCAAAGACAGCCACTTAAGAGACATGGTGAGATTTCTCAAATATTTATGGTAATTATCTAACGCAGTCTTAAGGGTCAAGTTGTTTGTACCAAATATCTGGTTTAATTTACATGAGAATTTCTCAATTTTCAGATTTTGCAGTGTAATGTCCTCTTACACTGATAAAATTTTAATTTTTCCAAGTAAACTTTGACCGCCATTCACAAAATATCAGATGGTTTGAATATTTTAAATTTTAGACAAATTGAAATACTCTGAAACAATTGCAACATAATTGTCCAGAATTCAAATTCAAAGAAAATGACCCGATGAAAAACAGCATGAAAAATAAGGTTCTGATTCATTTTTGACATTTTTTATTGAATAAAAACAGTGATATCAGTACATCAGAGAGAAAATACATCTCACATCTTCTCCTGTTTTCCATGTCTTAACATAGACTCCCCAAAGTATGTGGACCTTTGAATGAGTGATTCCCAAAAATAAACATTAATCTAGTACTCTAACAGCAATCACCTGTAGAGGGTTTTTGACAGATTTTGGTTCGACAACTTCCACAGTTTAGCAGTTACTTGGAAATGTCTAACTCTCACAGCTCAGTCTTTTGCTGCTTGAACAGGCTCCACCTTTCCAGACATGAAAAAGCCTTCAGACCTTCTATTTATGTAAAAGCAGTAAGTCAGTATAAAAATACTCTGTCATCAATAAAAGTCCTGACCTCAACATTTAACTGAAGTAAAAGTACAAAAGTACAAATGTACTTAAAGTATCAAGAGTAAAAACATATTCCTATTTAAATTATATGTTTTAAAGCATGTCGATGTTGTTGACCATGAAATAATTATTTTATTAGCCAACTGTCCGTTTCACTTCTCACCAGGTGTTGGCTGTCATGCGGTACTTTTAACTGCGAAGAGGACAAAGAAGAAGAGATTTAACTGTTTTCTTGAGGTTCAGGTGTTTCACTGTGGAGAAATGACATGTCAACTATGTTTGGAACATTCGACAATTTCATGTTTAGTCTGATCATCAGCAGCAACTCTGCCCTGTCTGATCTCACAGCCTAAACAAGTTAGTTCACCAAGTCCATACAGAGCCGTCCATGTAAACAGCTTTAATTTGATTTCTCCAGGAGAAAGACCTCCCTCTCTGCCACCAGCGTTCAGAGACTGTTTCTCCAGTGAAAACAGTCCCCACTGTATTCAGAGTATCAGGGACAAATCATAGAAAATGCTGTCTCTTTTTAAATATCTTTTCAGAGCTGTGAACAGCAAATTCACCGCCATTGGTCTGGGGTGGAGGCAGAAATCTCCTGGACAGATATAATAATATGTAATATTTTTGTATTTTGGGTGAACTGACTTTTACACAGTCTCAGTAAAGTGATAGGAAATACATCTATGTTTGGATTTCTGTACATGTTTTATGTACAAACTACAGTCCTGATTCCAAAGTAGGGATGCGGTGTACAGCTTAAATAAAGACAGAATGCAATGTTCAGCAAATCCTTTTCAGCCTTAATTCAATTAAATACAGTGCAAAGACAAGATATTTAGTGTTCAAACTGATGACCTTTAGTGTTTTTGTGAACAATAATTTTGAATCTGATGCCTGCAACATGTTCCATGAAAGTTGGGACAGGGGAATGTTTACCATGGTGTTCCACCACCTTTTCTTTTAAAGATTTATTATGCAAGGATTAGCCACTTGTTGAAGGTCTCCAAACAAAGAGGGGGCAGCGTAACACCTGAGTAAGCCTAAGTGCTTCTCAGTATATTTTCTGATGTAGCCCTCTTTGGCTGCAGCTAGTAGCTGCTGTTAGCTTATTAGCTAAGTTAGCCGTGCAGCTTGTAGCTCCACTTGACTCTGTCTGGACTGAGTGCTTGGAGCACTGAGGGAGTGTTGGTGTTTACACCTCTGGCAATGGAACTGGACTCAGCAGCAAGAGGACAATCGGGCATCATCAGCTGGGATTCTCACATCTAACTTTGTAAATAACGGTATAGTTTGACCATACCAAAGTTGGTGAATGTTGGAACAGTGGAAACAAAAACCAAGATGGTTTTGGTAAGTTTTAATGTGTTAATGTCGAAAAATTTCTCCAGTTTCTTTGAATCTTTTGAGTGTATTATGGATTACAGATGGTGAAATTTGTAACTTTCTTGCAGGCATGCATGTGGTTAACCTTTCATGGCCTTGCTGGTGAATGGCTGAGTCTTTCAAGAAAGTCTTACCCAATCATGATTCTATAACTTTTTGACAATGAACCTGTTTACCTGTGGAATGTTCCAAACAGGTGTTTTTGGAGCATTCCACAACCCTCCCGATCTTTTGTTGCTCCTGTCCCAATGTGTTGAAAACTTGTTGCTACATCAGATCCAGAATGAGTGTCTTTACAAAAAAAAAAAAAC
>JAQQZW010000003.1:25808022-25822613 GCA_029814745.1 Zanclus cornutus | reverse complement strand
AATATTCCTGCACAGTCCTGTACTGAAGTGTGTGCGTGTGTGTGCGTGTGCGTGCGTGTGTGTGTGTGTGTGTGTATGCGTGCGTGCGTGTGTGAGTGCGTGCGTGTGTGTGTGTGTGTGTGTGCGTGCGTGTATGCGTGTGTCTGTGTGTGTCTGTGTGTGTCTGTGTGTGTGTTGTTGAGGAGGACCACATGGTCATTTTGGAGTTTGGTGTCCATCATAAAAAAGGAGGATTTGAGTAGAAGTGATCTCTGGTCCATCTGCTGTGTGCTGAAGGACTCAGTCCAGAACCAGAACTCAGTTTAATCAAAGTGGGTTTTCACATAATTCATAAATGAAGAATGTGAGTTGGTATTTTGGTGCAAAACAGTAAACATAACAGAAAAAACAAGTGCTTCAAAACTGAAGAATTATAATTATTAAGTAGATATTAACAATAAAAATATGAAACCGGTTAGACATTGAGACTTTATGTTTCCTCACATAACAGTTTGGATTCAACGCTGTAGATGAAAAACGTGTATAACAGTGCGGCTGTTTGCTGACTTACAGTAAAGTCAGCTTGTATCTTGAAAAGTTCATTCTGTGATGTCGCTTCAAATTCACTGCAAAATAGATTTTAAAAATGTGACAGCTCACCTGGAATTCAGGGTAAAAAGCCTGCTGTCACCAGCCATTCCCACTGCATCGCACTGCATCGGACTGCATCACACCGCATCCTGAAGGATCCCACTGCATCCCACTACATCCCACCGCATCCTGAAGGATTCCACTGCATCCCACTGCATCGCACTGCATCCTGAAGGATCCCACTGCATCCTGAAGGATTCCACTGCATCCCACTGCATCCTGAAGGATTCCACTGCATCCCGCTGCATTCTGTTGAATCCTGCTGCGTTCCACTAATGTCTCCAACAACTCTCTGTCTTTGTTTTTAATAACTTTGGGCCTTCTTGTGGTTTTACTGGGGATTCTGACAGCACAGAGATAACCGTGAACAGCGGGTTGAAAGGTTTAGTGTGACAGTTCGTTCACATTGGTCTTCACCAATACAAAAAAGTGCGGCGTGATAGCAGGTCTGATAACAGATTTGTTAGACCTGGAGTGAATTTGGGTATTTTATCAACCTTGAACTGGACTGAAAATGGAACAAGCCGTGACACAACCGTCACAACAAGGAGGGCAAACCGAGGATTAACTCTTTCTGAGGAGACGTAAGGAACGAATACAGCGCCGAACTCATCGAGGGAAACGTCCAGCTTCACCTGGCAGCTGTTTAACAGCCATTTTCTCGAAGAGAAGAAGAAGAAACCTGCTTCATCAAACAAGAAATACAAGTTTAAAGAGCTGCACTGAAACTGGTAAGAACACACGTTCATTCTGTTGGCAAGTTTCCAAAACATACTAAAACTAAAACTAAACCTGAACTAACCACAGACACTGAGCTGTCCTGCTGTTATTACAGTCAGTGAACTAACCACAGACACTCGACTGACCTACCGCTGTACTGTAGTGCACTGTGACATCATTGTTGTGGGTGTGGTCAAAAGAGCAAACAGTTCAGTGTGTGAGTTCTTGTGTAAGCAGCCTGTGTCTCTGTTGTAATGCTGCGTATTGTCTTTGAAGCAGCTCCAGCGTCCTGATACAGGACAGGTCTGAACCTCTGACCCCCCCTCGCTAATAAGCCGTTTGCTGCCCTGCCATCTGTCAGAGCTGCTCGTCATTGGCTGAAGGAGCCATGAGCTGCAGGCAGAGTAGGACGGGATTGGCTGTCAGGCTGCGTAGAAGAAGGGGCGGAGACGTCAGTTGGCTGATTGAGAACGGAAGTGGAGGAGGAGGAGGAGGGGTGAGGAGGAGGAAGAGGAGGAGCCGGAGGAGGAGAGGCTGAGTCTGTAAATCCACGATGAGCCGACTCTGCTGCAGACAACAAGTGTTCAGAGAGAGGAGAGCGAGCGAGGGAGGATAAAACGAGGCTACTCAATAGCGGAGAGAGAGAGAGAGTGAAGAGGCGGAAAAGGAGGTTACCACGGCAACTCAGGGGACGTCGCTGCAGCGGCGAGGACACCAGGACACACAGGTAAGGTTACAGCTGCCGTGTGTGTGTGTGTGTGCTGGCACATGTGTCTGCATGCGTGTGGTTTTATAAGTGTGTGTGTGTGTTGGTGGATTGAGCAGTGCATGCTGGGAGGGGGGAGGAGGAGGTGGAGGTGTTGGGGGAATCCTATTAGCAGAGTCCAGGAAAAGTAGGGCTGACTGTGTACTTATCAGTCTGAGACGCACACACAAACACGCACACACACGTGAACACACACCACCTGCAGAGCGACAGGAGTTCAGGAATATTTATCATCCTGTTTTCCATATTTTTGTATCAGAGGATTGAAACAAAGTTTGCTCACAGTTGAAGTGAGTCAGTCTGCAGACTGCAGTTGGTGATCATCTCGTTACGTGGATGTAAACTGTAAACCGAGTGCAGAGTTCACTGTCAGATAAAACTCCACATGTGCTGTCTGCTTCTTCTTCTTCTTACACAGTTTTCAGGCTGTAAAATCAAAGGATGAGTTGATTAACTGGCCCGTAGTTTGATAAGTAAACAGACGTGTGATTTATCAGACACAAACTCCGCCCACTCCGCAGTTTCTCCAGAGAGGATTTAGTTTTGTACTTTATTTATTTACACAATTCATGAGTATCATGTGTGACTGAAGGATTGTGCTGGTGAAGTTCGAATAGCAAAACGAGGCCTTAAAGAGATGTTTGCTAACAGAATAAAAAATATAACATTAACGTTGACATTTACCAATGAAAAAGAAAAAGCAGCTTGCAGAAGAAAATAGAAAAAAAGACGACTATATTAGTGTTTGTCATTTGCTAATAAAAAGCAACTCATTGATAAAAAAACAGCACATTATGTAATGGCTAGAAAAGATACCAGGAAAAAAATTAGCTGTGTTTCTTTATATATCTTTGCAATTTGGACGTTGAACAGCAAACACAGCGTGGAGACAAACATTTAGACTCGAGTCTTGAACCATGATAGACGACGCAATGAACTGATTAGTTGATAAAATGACAAAAAGGTGATCTATTTTGAGAATAACTGTTACTTGCAGCCCCAGACTAAACAAACTTGCTCCCTGATTAAAATCACTGGATTTGTTAGTGGAGTCTGGTGTCCCACAATGCAATGCTCAGCAGAAATGGAGGAGCTGCTCACAGCTGGAGACGAGTGATGATCCATTAAGTTTAATGAAGTAGGTCAAGCTTGTCTCCTCTGTATCACTAGTCTCTACATCAGTATGTCCTAATATGTCTCAGGTGTTTGTGACTAGGCTCACTTTCTGATTGGTCGGAGTGTGTAGATGTCGTTTCAGATTGAGACGTTGCCGTCCACTGAGAGGCCGTTCCTGTTGACTGTAGGTCACTTTAAGTCAGAGCGTTGTAACATTAGTGTCACTGTGAACCTTCAGTGCTGCTCTCAGTGTAAACAGGAAGTGCTTGTATCGTAGATTTCCTGTGTGTTCAGATGAAATCCTGCTGTGTGAAATCTGATCTTCGCAGGAAGTGACTGATCCAGAGTCAGATCTAGTTTCAGATCTTTTCATCTCTGCTCTCTTGTTGGTCCCTGTTGGTTAACTGACCTCAGTGCACCAGATCCAGTGCAGCTATCTTGACTCTTAAAGCTCCAACACACTAAAAAATTTAAAGTACAGCTTTAGATGAACAAGCTTTGGTCACACGTGTTCCTGAAGCATTTAGTTTTTCACCTGTTGATCTGTCAGTAAGTTGGTTTGATTTATTACAGATGCAAACTGATGTTTTCCAGGCTCTAATCATACTTCCTCCTCTGTCACATGCTGAGACAAAAATCACTTCATAAAGAAAATGTCACATTACTTTCCAGACATTGTGCTGCATGTGTCAAATCAAATGAACTGTGGTGGGGCTCATATACAGCTCGTCTTTGTAAATACTTTGATAGGCTTGTGATTCGACCAGATGTGCTGCGGTGCATTTCAGAAGTGTCCCAGAAGCAGCTGTCCACTCTGTTCTGCTTAAAATACCTGCCGACTATTTTTGACAGAAGACGCATCAGCCTACTTACCAATAGTAAAAGTATGGTAGAAGTACAAAAATTAAGGAAAGCCGAACAAATCAACAAAATTGAGCAGGAAAAACGCTCCGCCTCTGAAAGGCTGCGGGTATGAAACTATGTGGAGGACTCAGCAAAACCCCATCCAGCGCCACGCCCGGTGGAATCAAAGCGTCGCAGTCTAAAGCAGTGGCAGGACTCAGGACAAACACTTTAACTGCATGTTTTGGTGCATGACAGTAATTTTTATCCATCGTGAAAGCAACTCACCATTCGATTCCCCATCCAACAGCACCGGAGCGCCAAAGTGACAACCCTGCAGTGATTGTGTCTCCTGTTTGTAGTCTATACTGACATTTTGCATAAGTAGTAAAGCCATTTTTTACTGTTTTGGGAATTATTTGTATTGGATGCTTCATCATTTAACTATTTTCTGCCATGCAAGCTGCTAATCACAGCTAAGTGAGCCACATGAGGCTCAAAAGCTGTGCGATGAGTAACATTAATATCCGATATGCCGCTAGCGCCCCCTTGAGGCTTTAGTGATTTTCAACATATCACGTTACTTTAATGTAGCAGACTCCTTTGTCCACTGGGTGACAGGAGACAGGTGACAAAAGTGTTGAACAGGCCAACCGACAGACGGGACAGACACTGAGAGTCTGCTGATAGCCAATCAAAATCATCTTCTCAGCGTGTTCCACTGAGGCCCTCTGTTGGCTGTGAAGTGTAATGACTCATTGAGGTGTTCAGGACTCCAGTGTTGCACTAAAGCCATCCATGGGTCGAGTCCAGCTGGTAACCTTGGTTGCATGTCACACTCCTCTGTCTGTAAGCAGAGACAGTGACTGTAATTTCAAGGTAATTAAGTTAATTATTAGCTGAAGTACATTAAGAAGTTAAAGTGACAGTTGAAGTGTAAAACATGAGTACAGCTGCGATAATTAGTCGATCAAAAGCAAATGAAACGTCAGCTTTTTTGATAATTGTTAATTATTTCACTTTTTCAAGCATAAATGCCAAACATTTGCACATTCCAGCTTTTCAAAGGTGAGGTTTTAATGTTTTAAACTTTAAGTCAGACAAAACAGACCATTCAAGAATGTCACTTTGCGCTCTGTAGAGATGGCGTGTTTTTTTTTTTTTACTGAGCAATTAATCGAGATAATAATCGTCAGATTAATCGCTAATGAAAACAATTGAGTTTGGATCCTGGATGATAGCAATCAAATGCCAGTTGAAGTGCAGTGGTGAAAGCAGTTGAAGTGCTTAAGATAGCTCAAGTAGCTTAACTGTAAATAGTTCAAGTGTCGGCAAATATTTAAGCACTGAGAGCAGTAAAAAACTGTAAGATGAAGAACTGTGATGACAACGAATTCCCCCTGGTTTGGCAGTTTGAGCTGCACCAGCACCACAACTTCATGTGGTATGAACTGGTTCGCTTTGAATCCTTCCTGTGGAGAGGCTCAGTTTGTTTTGATGTGGCAGCCTCATTATTGTAATTGGTTTTATGAGGGGTGCCTTCAACTCATGACCTCTGGATTCCTTAAATCTTGGAGACTTCCTTGAGCTGTCAGAGAACAGGACTTTATCTCATCTTCAACACCCTTGAGTGTGTGTGTGTGTGTGTGTGTGTGTGCGTATGTGTGTGTGTGTGTGTATGTATGTGTGTTAAATTTCCTGCAGCCTCTAGTGTTTTCATGTGACTCCAGACTCTCCTCATGAGCTAAATGGCTGACCTCCTTATGAGGAAGACAGTTGCAGAAGAACCATAAAATCTGGAATAGACAGAGAGTGAGACACTGATGGAATCTGTAGACAGACAACATTCAGCAAAAATGGAGCAGTTCAACCACAAACAAGAAATATGAGGTACATTACAAGAGTATAACATTTAAAACAAAAATTTTACTCTACTCAGTTACCCAAAGAAACCCACTAAGCGAAGCATAAAATCAAGGAAATGTTTGACTGTAAGATGTGAAACATTTTTGTTGGTATAACCTACAGATCTGACTGCACGATGGCTGTTTTCTCACCTGAGCACCTGAACTCCAAGCTGCTTTTCCTCATCTATTAATAGACAAATCAAACTCACATAAGTGACTTGGCTTCTGCTAGCCCACATGTTCTTGCCGCCTTGTTGGAGGATGGCCAATGACATGAATGGACATGTAATTACCGTTGCATTTGACCTTTTCTGAGGATAAGAACACACTCTAAAGACTCTTAACGAGCAGATTTTCCCACGTTTACCTGGCTTCAACACTACAATTATGGCAGTCTGTAGTGTTTGACTTGCCCTCTGCTTCTGATGAATAAAGCATGAGAGGTCTTTGGTGTCTGGTTGTAACATTGAACCAGTTTGTCCAAGGACACCACTTGATCTACATAGAGGAGTCAGAGGACTGTTGAAGTGTTAAGGGTTAAACTTGATCATCAGCCATGAGTTTTTTGGCTAGTAGGGTGGAAAACCTCCCTTTAGTTACACTAAGATCATGAGAATGACATTTAGAGTTGTGAGTTTACAAGTGCATGTCTAAATTTTGTAATCAATAGTTACAGCTAATATCTGGAACCATTTTAGCAGAGAAGGCCTACTCTCCTTTAATATTAAGTTATTGATTCTACAACTGCTAAAAAGATTAAGAAAGAAACATGCAAATATATGGTTTAACTGTATTTTAAGAGGCCCTTGCTATCAACCTATAATGTATTAGCACACAACATAACTTGGAACTTTGGATGAAGCTAAAGGTGTTCAGCATACTCTTTGCTAACTCCACTTTGTAAGTGATCTATTGCCATCTACTTTTTGTTTGTTTTTCGATAATTGGTGGACTGTGTCATGAAAATGGGGTTGTGAGATCTTGAAGAAAGTTGAGTTTAAAACAAAAAAAAGTTAGGGTGGAGCTGTGCTGCCCTGACTGCAGTGGGAAGTTGCTCATGAGTGTCTGTAGATGATGAACTGTGTATTATTAACTTCCCTGCAATATTAACATTGTCTCTATCTCTGCTTCCTGATACAGGCTGAGGAGATGTTAAGCAGATGGAGGACAAGCCTGGTAGTCTAATTCCACCTCTGATGCTCATCAAACATTTTGGCACTTTACTGGGTACCAGGAGTTCACAGGATTCTTTGCACAAATTGCAAAGATCCAAAGAAGAAGGAAGATCACATTTAGGTGACTAAGGTGCCAACATGTCTCAGGCAGGTAAAGTTCTCCACTTGTACGTTGAGATGAGGTCTGTTGCTGAGGAGGAAGGGAAGGTGCCAGGAAGAAGAGATGACGGGACTGATCACCTGATGCTTCAGTGCCCAGATGTCCTGCCTCACTCCCAGAGAAGCTCCACTTACTCCAGCCCCAACCGCAGTCCAGATCTTTCTCCAGGCTGTCAGCACCAAACAAGGGTTGGAAGCCAAAGCTTACCCCCTTCAATGTCCTCCTCCAGGCACTCAGTCAGCTTCCAACTCCAAAACCTTGATGCTACAGAGTCTCCCACCCAGGTTCCTCAGCAGGATGTGTTGTACGACAGTTTTGGTCAACTACTCCAGGTCCTTGCACCTGGAACAGCCAGCTCAGGCCATCATGGCTCACTGGGGCACACCCATTCCTCTGACATGGATCCCTACCAGGGAAGAGTGCTTATGTCCCCATCTCCCACATCCTCTGGGAGGCTGACTGTACCCTCCACACCCACCAGCAGTCGCAGGGCCTTTGAGGTCCCAAGAATGGAGGGTGAGGAGGGGAAGACATCTGTGGTGAGCTTTAGCTACATAGAGAAAGCTAATGTTAACAGCACAGGTGGCCGGCGCACCTCAATATGCCAAAGTGAGTTGGACAATCCTCTTCACAGGATGGAGGGGCAGCTGTTGTCTGCCAATCTCCAGAAGAGGCTGAGCGACCCAGTGTGGTACAATGGTCAGCCAGGGCAGGACGATCTTTACCCCAGTCTGACCTACTCCTCTCAGAATCAGTACTCAGGGGGCCCACCTTACATGCAGAGGGCTACCCTGGACGCAGTTGCCAGAGATGCCACCTACAGGGCCTTGAAGGAGTTTGGATCCCCAGAACTCAGACGTAGATTTGCTGGTTACAGCCAAGAGATTTGTGGCCCTACCCTGCCACGGCACTCTCAGTCCCCTCGCTGCAGGTCCTGGGCTGGGTCACCTGTCTTGCCACGCAGCACCCACACGCTGCCATCAAAGGCCCAACTCCTTGAGCTGGACAGGGGAATCTTCCGTAGCTCAGTGAATGGACTACCGAGAAGTCCTGCTTCTTACCACCTGTGTGCCCAAACTCGGTATTCCTCCCACTTAGTGGCTCCAAGCACAACTCTTCGCTCTCATGGCCTTCCCCAGAGCCAACAGAGGCAATGGGTGGAGGACGAATGCCCCAGGTTGCCCAGCAAATTTCACCCACCTTTACCTGCAGGGAGACCCACAGACATCCAGCATGACATCCCAACTAGCATATTCCCCACCAGCCCCCATTCCAGGACTGGCTACCAAGCTAGTGGGAACCGTCATCACACTGTTAATCGTAACTGTAGTGCTAACATTACCAACACCAGTCATAATGCTATAGATGGTTTACACTACATTGCTAATGATGACTCCAACTTATCCAGCAAAGCTCATTACAGATCGTCACGCTGCAATAGCAGAGCCAGTGATGCAGCCAGCCCTACCAATGGCAGGAGAAGTGTCTCCCCATCCTCAAATGCTGAAGTAGCTTGTAAATTAGCTTTGGAGGCTGCCAAACTGTCCAGCATTTTTGCAGACAGACGGACTCCCTCTCCAACACCTTCTCAAGCTGAGTCACTCAGGTCAGAGAGTCACAAGATAGCAGGGTCATTCCTAAGAGAATCCCAGCCTTATGCCACTCTACAAGGGCAAAGCTCCCGTGAGCCTTTGCTGGCTGACAAACAGAACCATAGATGGAAAACAGACAAAGCAATACCTCAAACCAGACCTGGATGTGTCTCACCTCTCTTATGCCAGAAAGGCCTGTTGTCACCAGCGTCTCCAGCCTTGCCAGCTAGGTTGCACCGTGCAGCCGCATCTCAATCACCAGTCTTGGACCCCCGGCAGCAACGGGGTTCTTCACCCACTAAGGACACGTCTTCCCTGCACCGCTACCAGCCGCCTCAGAACACTGGAGACCGCAAATTGCCTTGCGTGGAGCTAAGGCAGTATAATCACATCCTTGATAGATCACTGAGGGACAGTCCTGAACTTTCCAAGAGAATTCTCCCCAGCCAAAAAACAGACACACTGCCTGTGAGCTGGACCTCCAGGCATCAGGAGTGTAGAGAGGCAGCACCAATCCAGCACGGGGGCGAACTATGTAAAGAAAACTACGGACAGTCAAACTTTAGAGTTTACACTCCAAGCAAACAGGAGTATTATAGGAAGGTCGGAGGAGACAAAGGAACAAAGATGTCAGTGCAGAGGTACCAGACGCCAGTTGTAGGCATGTCCAGGGATCAAAAAGAGGAGGTTCAAGATCACAGCGGAGCTGCTGGGACATCCTCTCAAAGCTCCAGTGGGGTAACAGGCAGCACAGGAGACAGTTCTCAGCTGGATAGAAACAGCAGTCTGTCCACTGAATCCTCAAGCCAGTCCAGCCCCAATACAACAGACATCGGCTCAGGGATACAGGTCGGCCTGGTGGGAGGGTGATGACGTATGATATGATATGTGAAAGGATCTGTGTGTGAGGAAGTATATTAATAATGTATGTATGTGCTTGTTTCGGATGGTGTCAGGCTTTGTTATGTAAGAAGGGTGAGATTGTCTAATCTGCAGAGTAGAACCATGAATCTTCCCATCATTCCATTACATATTGTCACATTTACCTCCATGACAATAAAAATATAACAAAATCCAAAGTTCTTTTAACTCCACGCATTAGTTTCTGTTCCTCTGTATTTTCTTATGGCTGGTTTCTATTTTCGGTCTGTCAGACAACTTGATGTGGATGGTAAATCGTCATTGTAACAAATATAAAAAAACAAATATTGTCATTATCAACAACTGCAGCTCCCAGGAGGCTCTCGGAGAACTTCGGGGTCTGACAAAAATAGTTTTCTCTTTATTAAAAGCAATGTACTGTAAGCTACTTGACAGACTTTTCTTGCAAACTATTAATTAATGTATCTTAAAGCTCAGGCTGCATATTGTCTCATATGTGCAGGCTAATTATTGCACAACGCAGTTTCTTCTGAAAACGGAGTTCAGAGTCGACAGCCTTTAAACTCTAAACATACTGAGCCCTTGAGCAGTGCTCTACCTCCTGGACTGTGAAGCACAAAGTTCAAATTCAGTCAAACTCCCAGACCAGGCTAATCACAGGTACTGCAGAAACTCATGATTCCCCTGAATATATTAAAAGTTTGGTCAGATTCTGAAATAATTATAAAGAAAATCATAATTACACACGGAAGGAGGGCTTGCACTGCCCAAACTCAATACTCTCCATCTTGTAGCCTGTCACCATCGTCACCATTGAGGAGCAGACAGGCTAATTACCAGCACGGATATGTCCCAGCTCAGCCATGGCAGCAACTCTGACACTTTTGCTCCCCTGCGCTGAACCACAACAGTAACTAATTAGCATAGACACTACCTTTCTGATCAACACAAAGCAGTGTCTCTTGTTTCCAATGACGCATCATGAATTTAAATGAGCCAATTAGTGTACCATGCATTTCCCTTGGTATTGAGTTCACAAAGTCTTTGATTGAGATTCTGCAGCACAGCAATACAGCAGAAAGTTTAGCTGCCCTGCATGCCACTGTGGCCGAGAAGGGTGAGCGTCTTGTAACCCTGTATCTCCAGTAACTACTATGGATTCATTTAGATGTGGTTTGTAGTTGGACAATTGTTGACGGTCATAGTAAGTTTGATAAACATTAATTCACCAGACTAAGAAAGTTAAGCTTAAATTTTAAGAAAAAAAAAGGAACTTTTGGACTTTATATTTTTAATATTAAAGGCACTTTTATTAAAAAATCAGGAAGCAGCAAAAACATGGGAAGAAATTTTATATTAAAAAATGCCATTTTCAGCGCAATCACTCTGTAGATTCATAGTGTTAAATTACTTTAGAGGACTGTGGCTGATTAGCAGCAAAATCAGCAGCTCTGTTTCTCTGTTTTTTCTTGATTTTCTGAAATCATATTACGTACTGTCCTTGCCACGAGAGGACCTTGTTCACTGCTATGAATGTTGAATGTGAATGTAACATAATATTTAGAAATAAAATGCAGCAGGAAATACAGCATGGGCACTTTAGTTTGGGGTTTAAACTACATTTAGCCAATGTACTTCTGTTAAAAATGTGGAGATTTTCTCAATAAAATTTGTATTTTTCTTTGTTTTTTTCACAACAACTGTTACACAGCTGTTACAGGGAAAATCCATTCCTAAACTGGGGTCATTGGACCAGATTGAAACAGGAAGTGGAGACACAGAGGGACGCTACAGCGGTGACTGTGATGATGAGGATGGTTGTGGTGGTTCGGGTGGTGGCGAGAATAAGAGGAAAGTCCCCAGAGTCTCCAAATGTAAGTCTCTTTTGTTTTTTTGTAATTTTATTGAAAAGTTAACCAAATGACGCATAAAAACATCATTACTCAGCATTCATTACCCAAGCATCCCTGACCAAGGTGAGGTTAAATGGCAGTAATTTGACACCTGAGTGGGAATGAGCATTTCTGTGTCTTGTACTTGATTGTCTGTTAAGACTTAAATTTTTATGTATTTTTGGATGTATGATTGCATTTAGAGTTTGTTAATTTTATTGAAAATTTTATTAGTTTTAATTGTATAAGAAGCAGCAGTGTTTTTGTCCACCTGCTCAGGAGCTGCAGGTGGAAAGTAGCTGTAGTAGCTGACTATTGTACAGAACTTCTCTTCTCTTTGTAAATTAATCCTTGAGCACAGAGGTTTGAAAACATATGACAATAATCATGGTCACGGAGCATATCAGAAACTTTAATAAAAAATAAAATAAATGATAAAGTAAAGTCAATAAATATACCATAACAAATCATATATGCATGTTTTTTTAGAGCGTACGTTAAATTCTACCATCTACCTTTTAAAAGTTGCAGAATTTTTAATATCAAGTTGGCAAATTTTTAGATCAGCCACAACTATATTGTATTAAGACTTGCTCAAGTCTCCATTTTATGACAGTCATAATAACAGTCATTAAAGATTATAGTTGCTATGCGGACATTATTGCAATCATGGCCCGTTACTTTAAAAATTATTGCTCCCCAGAGGATCAGTAACCCCTGATGAATCACAGCGGTAGAGCTCTCCTCTTCATTTTGCTACCTTTCACACTCTCCTCTCTTCTCAGCACATGGGTTTCTCCTCTCCCCTCTGCTCTCCATCAAACAGGCTAACAATCTGATTAATCACCTCTCTCATTTTGCCTACGGCAACAGCGAGGGGGGAGGGGTAGGGGGTCATCCAAACAAGTCGTTCTATCTGTGTAAATGTTTCCTTTACTGCTTGTCAGTCTGTCTTGAGGCTTTAGCAGCTCAGGCTCTGAGAAGCTGCTTAACAATCGCTCATCTGAGGCTGCAGGGAAGCTCTGACATTTATCACCCATTACAGTAGAGCCGCCCTTTGCTTGTCATAGGCCAGATCAGCCTTTCTACCATATTTATGACCTGCTGTCTGTTGTGACCTCTGTCGAGCACGTCTCCTGCTGCCTGACCCTCACACTGAGGGTTCCTCACATGAAACAGACGTCTGGCCAGTCCTTGCGGGACTCTGCAGTTTTTTGCATTTATTGCTGCAAAATATTTTATAAGTGTAGGTATTTTTCTTTGGGTTTTATTATTGTAGTATAATAAAATGAATTAGTAAAATTTGCAAGCCAAGGATACAGCAGCACTAAAACCATAATGTTTTATTGGTCCCTCTTAATGGAAAAAGTCTTTCACAATATAAAGCAAATTGAAAGTACGGTAAATAATTATTGTTGGTACTTATCAATTACATTTTATGAACAGAAATAAATACATGCCCCAAAATTATACTATAGGAGAATACTGTTTTTGGACTCAAGGCTTGGACCTTTCCTTAAAAAACAAATAACAACAGTCCTCTAATGTTTTTCTAGAACATCAAGGTGCAATCAAAAAAAAGAGAGGCTGTCCTGTTGAGCACTGCACTGTGATGTGCATGTAGCAGGTCAAGCAGTCATTTTAAGAGAAGTATTCCAAGTTACATTGCTCGATCATCCTCAGCACTTGAGTTACAGGCTTTTGTGTGACCACCAGTTTGTGCCCATTTGTGAAAGTCCTGACTCCCGAGCAGAAGCAGCACCGTGTTGGAGTCTGCTGGGATCTCTGTCGACACAAACTTCATGTGGAGGGTCATCAGAGAGGATGAGACTTGGTTCTACAGCTAAGACCCAGAGACCAAACAGCAGTCTTCACAGTGGAAGAGCCCACAGTCTCCAAGACCAGAGAGGGCGTGTCGGGTCAGGAGCGCAACCAAGAGCATGCTGGTGGTTTTCTTTGCTATTCACGGGGCTGTGCACCATGAATTCATCCTCCAGGGTCAGACTGTCGACGCTGAGTACTGCTGTGACGTTCCGAGGTGTCTGAGGGAGAACGTTCAGCACAAAAGACCCGAACTGTGGCCCAATGACAACTGGGCTCTCCAACATGACAGCATGTTCGCTCAGAGCACACTGGAAACGTGCAAGTTTGTCATCTACAACAACTATTCCAACTCCTGTTCTCCCTGTTACTTCTTTCTGTTCCCCAAAACAAAGTTTGGTCTCTGGGTTGTAGCTGTATACCCAAGATTCAAGTCCATGGTAAAATTGCATATGAGCACGAAGAGGTGGTCACAAAAACGCATGTAACTCAGGCGCTGACTCAGGTAATTATTGAGTGCTGTAACCTGGGATACTTACTCATGAGATTACTGTTTCCGTTTTAATGTGTTTGTCTTTAATGTGGGACACCAACAAGTGCAGGCTTTGAAAATACATCTCCCCTGGAACGAAGTAAACCACCAACTCCACAGACCCCCATATGGAGTCGGGCTTTAAATTGCTGCTTCCTTCTTAAGTTGAATTAGACACCCCATCATTGTATTATATGCATCTGTAAACCGATCTGCTTCTATAGATTCAAAAACTGCCTGCTGGAGGAGAGAGAAGCTCTGCTGCGACAGGTCAGCATGATGGAAAAGAAAGCTGAGAAACTGAGGAAGACGTTACACGATGACAGTCCCACACAGAGCGTCCTCTGCCCCCTGCAGGACACCACATGCTGTGACAGGTAAGAATGAACAGTGAGGATCTAGTAAATCAGACAGACAGAGACAGATAGAGAAAAGCAATACACAGTATATTTATCACATTGATAAAGCTACATATCTTTTACCAGAAATCAGCTCTGGAGTGTTTTAAAAAACCTCAGACTGAGCGTGAAATAAAGAAAACATAATTCCTCGTCA
>JAQQZW010000003.1:25708381-25718616 GCA_029814745.1 Zanclus cornutus | reverse complement strand
CTCTCTCTCACACACACACACACACACACACACACACACACACACACACACACACACACACACACACACACACAGCCCACATGCTGTACATTAATTTTCTGACTGTATGAGAGTCAGACAGGCTGTAGGTGTCCTCTTTGTGTTTGTTCTCCAGGTGTTAGGCCCAGATGTGGTGCCACTCATTGTTCCCCCGCTGCAGTTTGATTGGCTGTTGTCATCCTTTGTAGTTAGCAGAAATTAGTATTTTTGTTAAAAGAACGTAGAAGCATGACGTGGATCATCTTCTGCAGCACGAATGTGAAAGTCTGCGATTTGAAGAGAAAAAGGAGATAAAACACGTCAGATCCAACCAGCTGCAGGATTTCTCATAAACCCAACCTGATCAAATAATGTTGGATTTAAATGAGAGATTCTCTCAGAGAAGATGCTGCTTCGCCTCCTGTGTGTGTTATTCACAAGTGATCACATGGGATCAGTTGTTTTTCCTGCATAGGTGAACTGATGCGCTGCAGTTTGAGATTCGGACGCTCGTCTTTGGACGAGTTTAGAAAACGTGTTGGGAAGCGCTGAAACGTGTGACGGATGAAATAACAGGATTAAATGTCTCAGCTGAGGGTTTGTGAGCGCGCTCATGCAGCCGGTGCCGTCACTCTGACTCACGTCCATACATCAGGCTGCAGGACCCGTCCACAGATTCCACGATAAAACGATCCATGAGGGCTCCTAACAAAACAACCCTCCATTAGCTCTAAGACCGCCCCCCCCCGGCCGACCCTCCCCCACTTTAAGCGCCGCTGTAATGACCTCGTGCACAAACAGAGCTCTCTGTGCTGTGAGTGGCCGCTGTGTTTCTGTAATGGAGAGCAGCTTTCCAGGGTTGCTCTGTTTTTTTTAGCCTCAGCATTATCTTTGGAGGCTGAGGTTGTGATTGGTCAGGGTGGGGCGCGGGGGGGGGGGTACACATGCTTCAGAGGTCAACAGGTAATCAAGCACTGATGAAACGGAGGTGAAAACGTTTGTGTTTGGCCTCAAAAGAGAAGATCTGTCCCTTCAGAGGAAGAAGCAAATATTTTCCACATGGTCAGTTTTCGGATTAACTTCCTGCTTTCGCTTCGTTCCTATAAATAACGGTAAAGTTAAGTTTATGCTCTTATTTTAAAGCTCACAGAGCCTTCCTGTCTCTGTGCTCTTTCTTTCCATCATGGTGGCCTTCCGGGCTGAGAGGGGACTTCTTCTTTGGTCTTGTGACCTTCAACCTCCTCGCTTGCTTGAATCGCTGCTGATCTTGTAATTGAAGGCTGCGCTGAAATCCTGTCAAAGTAAAACTTGAGAGCACATGATGCGTCTGTTCGAGCGCAGAGAATAAGAAGCAGCTCAGTGAGCAGACGCGTTCGGATCAAAGAGAGCCGAACCTGCAGATGACGTGACCGCGAAGGCATCGTTTACTGCTCATTGAGCCGTTATCAGGAGGCCGAGCGCAGCTGCCGGATGAGAAAACAACTCTCAACATCC
Source organism: Zanclus cornutus (assembly GCA_029814745.1). Classification (NCBI taxonomy): domain Eukaryota; kingdom Metazoa; phylum Chordata; class Actinopteri; order Acanthuriformes; family Zanclidae; genus Zanclus; species Zanclus cornutus. The sequence goes on along the minus strand of JAQQZW010000003.1, from coordinate 25,717,104 downwards.
AAAGACATGTTGATAAGAGCGATGGTCACGCTGGTGGATAAGTTCTGCTGCTGACACAGTAAATGGGAACATGACTAACAGTCAGATAAAATCTGTTTCCGGAGAATGTGGTGGGATTTCTGAGAGCTGCAGGCGAAGAGCTCTGAACTGCAGGAAGACTCGATTTTAGCAGCTTGAGGATTAAAAGCTGCAGAAGAGACGAGTGAACCAAACTCTGCCGCCACATTTAGCACTAATGTGTCTTGGCTCCACATAAACACGCCGTGGCGACGTTACATCACATCCAGCAAACTTCACGGAGAACAGCATCACCGATCTGTTCTAACCGAGTCACAACCACAGATATTCCCGCTCTCCAGAAGATCAACTCTTTTATTATAATGGATTATAATGACCCAATGACCTGTTTCATCAGCGCCACCTTCAGGACAAACACGACTATGGTCTACTCCAGTACTGGGTGTTGTTACCCGGTCGGGTCGGTTCTTAGCGAGGCCCTCAGAAACACTCTGCCCCGACAGCGTCGTCTCCGAACCTGACGTCTAATAAACAGTAAGTTCATTAACACAGCGCTCAGCGTCGCTCTTGTCCAGGCTGCTGCTGACGTGACTGTCGATCTCTGTCACATGACTCTCTGTATAAACTCTCATCTCATGCCTGAGAATGAACCAAAACATGGGCCCACTTGTTTGTTGTAAATGCACGACGGCGTTTTGAGCTCTCGAGGCTGTAAAACATGGCCTTCACGCGTGTTCCTCCCCCGTCCGGCGTTCTGAGTTTGGTCCTCGGGGTCCTGCAGTTTCATGATTCAGACTTTGGCTGGTTGACAAACATCCTTCGGATCTGAACCTGAACTCTTGGACCTGCAGCAGAAACCCTGCAGCTTGTTTTCCTCAGGTCTCGCTCTGAATCTGAGGCGATCTCTCTCAAACATTCACCAAAACACAAAGCAGCTAAAATGTGACAGTTTTACAGACACAGCTGTGTGACTGCGACACTTTGAGGCCCAAATAAAGAAGAGCTGTGATCAGATTTGAGGATTCTTGGTGCTGTTTGAACAGAGCGGCGCCTCCTCTCACACGATGACAGACAGCTAAAAGTTAAACCAAATGACTGGATGTTTGTGTTGGAAAGGAGGACGATCCCATTGGCCCTCGTTTAAAAGGTCACATCTCTTCAGTCTGACACGTTCAACACAAACCAGCAGCTACTTTGGGATGTTTCGTAACTCTGGGTCGTTTTTAATGGTAAAAGCCCAACGATGAGACAGAATGAAGAAGAGAGACGACTGCAAGTGTCTTCAGTCTGTCTGTCTTCTGTCCTGCATCAACAACACAGTAAAATAACGTTTCCTTTAAATACATCTTTACAAAAATCCCCACTTCTTTAAAATTGGGCCTCAGACCCCCCCACATTATAAGCGTCATTAACCCGTCGCAGCCTGGAGGAAAAGAAACCGAACTACAGACTGAAGGATGATTTTAAAATTGATCAGCAGGGGAGAAACGTGTTGGTGACTGTGTTCCTTAATTTCTGACTTTTCTAACTCGAAACCTCTTCAGACGGGTTCTCTGAAGATCCTCAGCTTCAGCAAATTACAATAATTCTTCACAAAGTAACTGTGACAGACTGAGAGCGTCCAGAGATGCAACATATCCAACATCCCATCTCTGGGTTTACTGTCAGGTTTAGAGAGGAGGCGTCCATTCGTTCAGACAGCTCATGTCTCACCTTAGACCAGGTGATGCACTGACAAACTGCTGCTGATAATCCTGCTTTAAAAAAATGGAACCACAGGATTTCTAGAGCTGTTTTTCTCAGGCTGAACGAGGACGGAGGGGAAATATCTGAGATTCAGCTCCAACGCCTGGAGGAGAAAAGACGAACATGGAGAGAAAAGCTTGGACAGAGCGATTGGAGACTTCCTGTCTGATCACATACTGATAGCATGTGGAGAACTGTTATCGCCCCCTGTCTGCAACATCATGGTGCTGCAGAGGACTGTGAGCCGATATCCACACCGCCCTCACCGCGATGTTAGATCAGGAGCGGGAGAACCAGCGAGAAACGTAGAGAACAGAGCACGATTACACTCTTGTGGAAATATTAACGGATTATTTCACTCTGCTAACAAACAGTCAAGACTGGTTTTACATGATTTTTACCCTGAATCCAGTCTGGATGCTCCTGGTTGGAAGATAAAGAACATTTGGTCGTTTAACAGGAAGAGAGAAGAGTGATTGTGATCTTTGAGTCCAGCATGATGGTTTATGCTCGGATAAAGAGTCACTTCCAGAAACACAGGAATGATTGTGAAACATGAAAGTGGAGCTGAACTCTCTGTGAGTCAGAGTCCACAGACAGGAAGTTATCAGACAAACAGTCCAACATCAACATGAGAGTAAACACACACACACACACACACACACACACACACACACACACACCATGCAGAGTCCGCTCCTCAGCAGGACATGAGGTATGAGACGAACAGACTGGACAGACAGCGGCCAACATACGAAGAGACAGAAGGCATAAAAACATTGCAGCGGTTCAGCTTCAAGAGAAAACTGAGCACGTCGCTGTGATCACATGGTCACATTTCCAGGTGTTCAGGTTCAAACACGACGCCGCCGTCCCGTGAGAAGTCTTCATCTCCAGTGTCGGATCTCCGTTGGTTGATGAAAACAGCTCTGGGATCAGTTCCAGAACGCAGGTTTGGTGCGAGAGACTGAAGCTGTGAACGTAAGCTACTCGCTCACGAGCAGCCAAAGAGATTTAAAGAGATGACAATGATAAAAAACATCACCATGAACACACACGCTGAGTCCCACACACACCATCCTGCTGCCATAAAACACTCACTGCAGCACCAAATGTGGATTAATGCGCCGCTGAAAATAGTCCCCAACAAATACACTATTTCCTCCTGTTTGTCTGATAAAAACTACAGCGAGCAGCTGTTTGAGGAAACGACTGAACCTTTTTAAACATGAAACTATAAATCAGTGATGAATTTTGTAGATTTACATCCTCAGCAGGAACCAATGAGAGCTGAGAGCCACAGACAGGATCAGCAGACCGTGACGTTGTTGGGTTACATAAACAAGTTCAATAAGTTTGTCAACAAGAAGAAAAAATGTAGAACTTTACCATCCTAAACTTTTCCATAACCCACACCGAGTTTGTTCAGGACATCTGTTTCAAATGAATACCTAAATATTTCTTATTATTCAACAACTACAGCTCCCATGAGGCCTTGACAGCACAGCAGCGTCTGAGAATTATGGGAGTTTTAGCTGAAAGATGCCAGCTTAGTATTTATCGACAAAACAAAATCAACTCAAGGTTTACTCGTTTGTTTTGAAGCATTTGTCCATTTGATGGCGCTGTCCTCAGTAAAATGAGTTTCTTCAGTTTCCATGGAACCATTGAAACATTTTATGATAATTTAAGTTTGTTAGATGTTCAGATTAAGATCTCTGTCTGTCGGCCGAATATGGAGCTACAGCCAGCAGTCGGCTAGCTTAGCTTAGCATAAACACTGTAAACCAGGGGAAACAGCTAGCCTGGCTCCAGCAGCTCTAAAGATCACAGATGAACATGTTATAATCTTAATCTGCAGAGTAAAAATGACCCGTTGTAGTTTCTGAGTTATGTGCAAGAACAAGACAGTGAATGAGTGTGTTCCCTAAAATGTTGAACTCTTCCTTGAAGTTCACTGCTGGTGGTCAGTGAGGAGAGGACGCCATGTTTGACCTCTGAACCCAAACAGGAAGGAGGCGACAACAAACTGCAAACCAGCAACTTAAGCAGCTTTTAAAGACTCTGAGTGCTCTCAAGGCTTCCTGCACGATCTCAGCTGCTTTCCTGAAACCCTCTGGATGTGTTCTCAGTACCCTGACTCTGTGTGTGTGTGTGTGTGTGTGTGTGTGTGTGTGTGCAGGAACTGGTGTGCATTCGTACAAAGGCGTGTGGTTACCACTGCAGTGGTATGTGGAACAGAGAAGTACACCATCAAGTCTCAGAGTCCCTGTCCAAGCGGGACGCCCGACTGTCAGCTGGTCATGTGAGTACACACAATGATACTGTGTGTGTGTGTGTGTGTGTGTGTGTGTGTGTGTGTGTTGTTGAGACCACACTGTACAAACTATGTTACAGTAAAAGCATTGAAAATATAACTGAAAGTATAATCAGGAAACTAAAAGCACAGAAGTGTTCAAAGTGAAGCTTGAAGAACAGATAAGAGACGCAGCTGCATGTTCTCAGACAGATGTTTTAAACCGCTGCCTTCTTCTGGCTCTTTATGAACAGAAGTTATTGATCGAGTGATCAGTTTCAGTTTTATTGATACAGCCCTAAATCACAAATTTCCCCCAGATGGCCAAAAACACATGAACAAACAGCTGAGCAGCAATCTGCCGCTGTTGGTGTCGTACTTTTACTATTCATATATATTCTATTTGGTACTTTTATTTTGAAAAATGCTGAAGGTGTGTCCTCCTTTTAGAGGTGGGTCCAGTCCTCATTGGACAATGGGCAGAGACACTGAGGATGAATGAATGAAGTGCAGCAGGTCAGTCAGTTCTCAGTTCAGAAACCTGTTTCACACCTCAAACAGATCAGCAGATCTTCATCATTATCATCGTTTTCTGGTTGGCTGAAAGTCACCACAGTCAAAACAAAGAGCCTGAACTGACCGGCGGCGGCAGACGGCCGCTCTCCTCTGAGCCGGGTTCTGTTCTGAGGTTCCTGCCTGTCCAAGGAAGGGTTCCTCTGCACTGATGCCGAGTGTTCGCTCGTGTGCTCCAGAGCTGCTCGATACCTAACGTGTCCTCAGACGACATGCGTTTAGTCCGGTTCTAGCAGACGGATCAGATTTTTCCAGCTGTTTTCTGTCTCAGTGATGTTGTTTCCTTTAGTTCACTTTCAGATGTTTTCAGTTTGAAATGCTGACTTCAACAAATTTGTCCTCATGTGGAGTAATTTTACCTCCGTGGTTCAGTCAGACACATCTCAGGCTTACTGAAGTGTGTGTGTGTGTGTGTGTGTGTGTGTGTGCGCAGGTACAAGCTGTCCACTCGGCCGGTCTACAGGCAGAAGCAGAAGATCTTCACGGCTCTGCTGTGGCGTTGCTGTCCGGGACACGGAGGACACAACTGTGAGGACACAGGTGGGTCAGCAGATTCAACACTGTTACCATGGCAACAGGCCAGTTGTGATGGATGCAGGCATCTTCTCTTGTGTTCTTGTTGTGTTCTACCACCTCAAATCATTGTCAGTCTGTTTAACATTTTAAAATATCCTCTAAAATTCATTTCTACAGTCAGACTGAGGCTCCTCCTCTTCCTCTTGCATTTTGCTGAAGATGATGAAGATGATTTTTAAACACTATTTCCTGGCTGAAGTGTTTAAACACGACTAAGCCAGAATATTCTACAACATGTGACGCTCCAGAATAAAAGCACGGTGTGTGTTGTGTTGTGTTGAAGGCTTGTTGTGTTTGTCTCTGACAGTCTCTGATGCTCAGCTGGACTCTGGAAGCTCTGCTCTGATTGGACAACTGGAAGCAGCGAGGACAGAGCTCCACGCTGCAGGTAAGATGATGCTGCTCAGCTCCAGGTGTATCATGGTTCAGCTTTATTCTCATATCATGGAGCACAGGGTTGCAGACTGAAGTGCAGTTTATTCCCTCCACAGTTCAGTGTTTGCTTTGATTTGAAAGAACATCCACACGAACACTCACACACACACACACACACACACACACACACACACACACACGCCTGATTGTAGCTTCACTGTGTCTTCATGTGTCCATGTCAGTTCATTTAGCTGCTGATGAAGTTCTGCTCACTCACGCTGCATTCCCTACAAGTTCTTCACAATAAAAGCATCCTGCTGGTTTGCCAGCAGGAAGCTTTTAATGTGAAGCAGCCACAGCAGGAAATGTCCAGCTTGTCTCAGCAGGAACTTAAACGTCTCGTCCACACGTTTCACATTTAAAAACACTCTTTGGGGGAGTTTAACCTGATGTAACCTTCACCTGATCCGAACCTTCAACCTTCACCCGAACATGATGATGTATGTTAGAGGAACTTGTGTGTCCACAGTGTGAGTCACGCACACCCTTCAGTGTCAGAGCAGTCTGACTCATTCCTGCCTCTCTAACAAAGTGAGGAAGCTGTGAAGTGCAGAGTGACGCTCGGCTTCAGTAAACCTTCAGCTCAGGTCAGGAGGAGGCCCGACCCCCCCGCCTCCCCCTGCGCCTCCCCCGCCTCCCCTCCCGCCTCCCCCGGGGAAGAGGGTGTGGGTGAGCTGCTCCCACAGGTCCCAGCACACAGGTCACCGCCTCACCCCCCCACATCCTCAGCCTGTAAACACACAGTGACTCACACACTGAAGGTTTATTATCAGCCAGCACTGTTCACTGCTCTTTCTGAAGAGGTCAGAGTTCACAGCAGCCTGACGGTGGTTGACACTAACGTCAGAGTGGACGGGAAGTTTGTGTTGGTCGTAGGAAACGGGGTTTGTTTGTTTTCACCTCAGGCCAGCACAGGTGGGTGGGGTTTGCAGCTCACGGGTCATGATCTCGGTGAAGGGGATTTTTCAGATGTTGAGATCTGGATGGACAGACGCTCGACACCCCCGAAGAAACTTTACGCATCATTTTCTAACCATATTTCCGCTTGACAGCAGCCTCAGCTCTGCCTTCACCTCTCTGATGAGTTACCTGTGCGCGGCAGCAGCAGCCACCTGTAACCGTTCACTGCTGAGGTCCTGAGAGATGGAGCGTTTGTCCTCTCCACAGCTGGAACCGTCAGCTCTCACGCTGATCTCAAACTGTGACGGACGAGACGTTCACTGAACCTCCGCTGCTGCTCTCAGTCACAGTTCAGTGTGCTCGGTTTGGACTGTCGGGCCTGAAGGAGGCGTCCCTCGCTCACCTCAGATATTCAGTCCGGCTCGGCTCTGTTTCTGGTGCTTTAATATTACTTTATTCGCTTTATCAGACCTGTGACATCACTTCCTGTTTCGTTGCAGCTTGTGGAGACAAACATGAGTGTTAACATGTTTCGATCAGGGTTTTCCAGCTTGACTCTGGGTGACTTGTCCTCTGGAGTGACAGTGTGTGCAGACAGAGCTGGCCTCAGCGCCGCCCTGCAGGACGTGCAGTGTACACAACATGAAATATTTGGACTGTGAGTGGCACCGAGAAAGTCAGTGTTTTTGGAAAGAATTCAGACTAAAATAGACCTTTGGCCTTTAGAAGCTTGATTTAACAAAGAAAGACAAACAAAGAGGCAGTTACACACACACACACACACACACACACACACACACACACACACACACACACACCTCGACGGGGTACGGTCCGCTCCCACCACGCCTCTGATTGAACCGACTTCCTGTGAGCTGAAGTTCATATAATTAAATCATCAACAGAAGTGCAGCCCAGCAGAAACAGGCCGGACACAATAACAGGAAGTCCTTAAAATACGGCAGCTCACACATGAGTGAGTCATCAGCGACATTTTCCAACCTGAGCACAGACGAGCGCGGCGGCAGGCTGCACAGGTGTTTCAGAGCGTTTCGGTTCAGGACTGGACCGAACGTTCTGATGGAGGCTCGATGCTGAAATTCTGTAAATAAAACGTTTCATTAGTTTCTTTGTCTTCACATATTGAATCAAGATGGAGGTTAAAACCACTGAGTGAAGATGGACGACCCTAAACCCCGCCCCCTCCATGTGAGCAGATGGGACATGCGTCACACTAAAAAAATCAAAGGACACGTCAAATAATTTTTCCTCAAAAACGGTTTCTGTCATTTTAGGTTTTCTCATCACGCTGGTGTTTGTTCAGGGGTTCATTTGTCTGATCAGTTTGGTTTTAATTAGTTTATTGTTAAAGTTAATTAATTTAACTAATTAACAGGGGGTGTCGCATCATGATTGACAGCTAACACATGATTGAATCAGGCGGGTTTGTGGGCGGGGCTTCGATACCGCGGCTCATTTTGATGAGGTATCAGTGGAGGAACCTCTTGCAGACCAAACCGTGTTCATTCAAGACGCATCTGAAATCTGTTGTGATCACTGAAACAAGGATGTGAACGTCCAGACGTCTCATGTTCTGTGTTTAAGTTACATCCTGATATAAAACCAGAAGAAGACTCACAGTCAGGAAACTGAAGAGCACGTTAAAGAACTTCATGTCTGTTCAAACTGTGAGTGTTGGACTGACGGACGACCGCTGAACAAACAGTAACTGATGCTGCTTCAGGCTGCTGCTCGTCACCGTGCCGCTGCCTTCAGCTCTTCTCTCTCTCTGGGTGTGTTTCAGGTTTCCGGCAGCAGCACGTCGACCCGAACCGCGAGCAGAACGACTACCAGGCGTCCCTCGGCGAGCCGTACGACGCGGGCTACCCAGACGACCAGCACAACGCCACACACGCTGCCGTGGACCCAGGCCACGCCCACGGCCCCCATCACCCGTCACACCACGCCACATACGCGCACAACCAGCACCACCGGCGGCAGCAAGAACCCCGCCCCCCTGGTGAGTGTCGGTCCAATGAGAGCTCCATTCCTCTGCAATGACACCTCCGGTAACAACACACACAAACACACACTTACAAACAGACACACACTTCCTCCACAGGAAATCCTCTCTTTCTTCAGTGTCCTATACACTGTGTGTGTGTGTGTGTGTGGGTGT
>JAQQZW010000003.1:25452643-25468518 GCA_029814745.1 Zanclus cornutus | reverse complement strand
CATTTCAGTGTGTGTTTCAGGGATGTGGAGGGAAGAATGGGACCTTTACAGTGAGAGGAGACGGATGTTTGCTGACAGAGTTGATTCATTGAAATAGTTTCTGAAAGGTGTTTATATCAGAGTGGATTTTAGTTGAGGTCTCTTCTTGCCTTCTTCTTTGAAAGGTCAGAACAGTTTCCTGTTTTTAATCTTCTCTGTTCAGTATAACATGGAACCAAACGATGTTGCGTCACGTTTTCAAAAATGAACTTAAATAAACTTTTTTTTTTTACTATTTTGAAATGACATCAGTCGTCCATCAGTCCAAACGGAGAGCGCGAGCTGCGCATGCCTCTCTCTCCCCCTCTCTTCCGCTGTGTCTCTCTCCCTCGCTCTCACCGCTCGTCAGCCAGGCGGAGCCGCCGTGCTGCTGCATGCTTAACGGAGGTTCAAGATGGACGCCAAACGGGGTTAGTCTGCTCATAATCTTTTGTTTACCGACCGTCTCTCTTTTAAATGGCGCATTTGCTTACGGTTATGTAGCGTTTATGACTGGCTGAGTATTTGCATGAGCCCGGGACTGTGGCTTCAGCATGGGGAGGTCGGAGGAGGACCGCTCCGCCCGCGGAGGTCATGCCGGACGGTTTGACGTTTTGTCCCCTCAGCAAGGACCGAGCCGCTGCTGGTGGGGCTGCCAGAAGGCATCCCGGGGATGACAGTAGACCGCTTCTGGTTACTGACCATCCTGAGGAGAGGGGGACTGGGCTGGGGATTAAACGTAACGAGGAGTGAAGCGAGATCAGCAGCCGGGGTTTAGCTAGCTGTGATGCGGGATCTATTTTTAGCCAGGCTCCGACGATGCTAGCACGCCTGCTACCATATGTAGCCAGGCAGCCACATTTGGACCGCGGACCATAGCGGAACCTCCTCCTCTCTCACCTCCCCCTCCTCTCATGTTGGTCGCTCGGTCCATGTTTAACATCCAGACAATGGTTCTTTGTCAAGTTACATACCATAGCTGGAGCTGCTGTTAGCGTCTGTCAGCAGCTGCTACCGGAGCTAACTGTTAGCATACTGCGCGGTAGGAAAACGAGGGTAGAGCTAGCTGTCAGCTAACATACCAGCAGACGGACTAGCCAGCTGTCAACTCCCATATTTTCACCCCGATTTGCTCAATAAGCGAGAGGCTTCCCGAACCTGAACAGGCCTGCAGAATTTATGGACTAATTAAGCGTCACTAAGCTATTTACAGTTTAATACAAGCGAGAGTCGTTCTGTTTACTGGAAATCATTTTGTACTGTTCTGGAGTCAGTGGAAGCAGTTTATTAGTAGTCAGTGTCTTTATTAATCGGGAGCTGCATTAAGATCTATTTTAAAAAGGACAGTGAAGATAAGTTGAGTATAAATAACCGTAGTTAAAGGCTTCAGATGATTCTCTATGGGCAGAATGGTTACCAGGCAACAGAGGTGCAGATTACACACTGTGTTTAAACACAGTGTCCAGTCACAAACAGGAATATAAAGTAACTGAAATTAAACATGTAGTCAGGAATGATTTGATCCATTACAGTTACTTCAGTGCTGGTTGCTTGTGTTGCTGATATAAAAGATATTTTGCCAGTCGATGTTGAAGAGCTGTGACATGTTGAGGAGTCAGTGAGAGATACTGATTGAATGTGCTGACCGTTAACGTTGTAGGGACATTTCATGCAGACGTCTTCCAGCCTGAACGATCCCAAACCCAGAATATGAAAGCTGCTGTATGTGACATCTTAGTGCCGCTTACAGCACAACTCCTCACGTTAACGTTTTGGAATTTGTTTGAGTTTGGTTACAAGAAAGTGCTCAAATCTGCTGTCAGTCATTTGATATGTTATTTGATGGGTCACATCATGATATGCAGTGTTTTTTATGTAGCATGTGGTCTGTGGTTGGAATTCCTGGTTTTCACCCGATGGGCTGGAGATCATCTTCCAATATGGGAACATTTTCATTTCTTTGAGTTGACAGTTGTTATGCTGTCACACTCTTGTACATCATTGGACAGTTTAAACTAGACATCAACCCTGTTCTCACATTACTCTGTGCTGATTTGCCCTCTCTCACACTGATGTACTGCTGAAACCAGCAAGTGTTTGTAAGTTTCATTTGTAAATGGACTGAGAATAAATATGTCAGATGATCATTAATCAGCTGATCATATCAATCAATATCAATCATTGAAAATTGAATATTCCTTTTGTATTTTGACCCATTCTGATGAATATATGTTGCATTACATCACTTTGGGCTTTAAGAACTTGTGACTAGTATTTGTCACGTTGACCTTTCAAAAATAATTATGAATCGGTAATGAAAATAATTGGCAGGTGCATCACACTTTTAATATGTTCAGGCCAATTAAAGTTAGTTAAAAAAACCCGTAGGAATCTTCAGAGGTTGATGAGGTCTGCAGAGGCCGACCTCATGGGACCAGCCTTCCAAAACACACATACTGAAGACGCATCCATAGAAAACAGAGAACGTGGAGCAGTTTTGTGTGATGATTCATTTTGTTGATGATGGACTTGTCATTTCAGCACTCATTCTTTGTTTTCAGCCTTGCTGGTTTGCAGAATGAGCGTGTTCACATGTGTTACTGGTGAACAGGTGTCCTGCAGTCAGCTGGATTTGTCCACTTAGTAACAACTTGTCGTGGGAAATCTGATTTGAGGTTTTCAGCCTTACAAGCTCTTTTATTGGCTGTTGAATTCTTTGATCAGCTGCCACACATACTGTGTCCGGTCAGACAGTCCGTCTGTGGTGCTGAGCAACATGGCCGCCCTCCCTTACAGCACCTGCCATTGTCTCTCTGTGCAGATTATCAGCTCACCCTGCAGCCTCAGTTTACATTTTAATGCTGCTGTGCTTATCAGCCATCACAGCATTAGTGGATGTTATTAAGGCCATGATCTTGCTTATGTTGGTGCTATGGATCATGCACTTGCTGAATTTTAGAGGGACCCTTAATTTCAAAGGTTCTTTTTCCTGTGTAGTTACAGATGAGCGGTCATATTGCGGCAGCAGTCTGACCTGACGCGCTCTCGTCGTTCAGTGTGAAAGAACAGCATGTGTCAGCTGTGAGCGACGTCAGAGAGCCTGTAGGAAACCCAGGACTCGTCTTCTAATATTGTCCCCTGACCTGCCTGGAATTCCCCGGTGAAATATAAGCATGCTCGCTGCAGGACCGGGGTCATGAGCTCAGCTGTCTCCCAACCAGCGTCTCGTCCACCACTCCTCAGTGTGGCCCCTCAGAGAGCGAAGGAGCTCACAGAGACTCAAGTATCTGCAGTTACAGTGGAAATGGTCCTGCAGTCAACGATTATTTTCATAATTATTTTGCAGATAATTTGATCATTTAATCTTTTACTCTATAAAACATGAATCAAAGGCGAGTTAAAATCATCCCGTCTTGTTTTTGTCCCGTTAACAGTCCAAACATGTATCAGCAGTTTGACGTGAATGAAATAGTTCTTTCTGCTGATTGACTAATTAACTGATTAACCGATGCTGTCTGCCTTAAAAACTACTCATGCAGTTTGCTTCGCATTGTTTCATTACAGTTGACAGTTAAAAGCTGCCTAACTGTACAAACAGACGTTTCACATTTCATGACAGAATCATTATTGTTATTCTCAGCTCTGTTTTTAAGCAGCCATTTTGTTCATCATCAAATCTGAAAAAGTGCAGGAAGCCGTGTGGGCGAGGAAACGACTTTCCAAGCTCATCCAGTAAAATCCAATCAGACTCTGAGGTCTTTGTCCATCGAGTTTAAGACTGAGAGCTGTGAGGTTTCAGAACATCCTCAGTAGGCTGGGAGGCAAATTTAAATTTTGGGGGGCACTTTTGGACAACAAAATAAAATAACGCTCTTGCAAATCAAAACTGCTGACCTCCAATATGGCCGCCAGAGCTGGTGTCACGTCACTTAGAAATCGTTTTTGTGGCATCGGGGTGAAAAGTGGAGGAAAGTCCAGAAGCCACAGAGATGAGGAAGTTTGAGTCGAGCTGCAGTGAAGACACGCAGTGAGTTCCCTCCTGCAGGCCTTTTGAAACTCTGGACGAGTCTGACAGTGTGTGACCTCTGACCCCCAGCAGAGCTGAAGCACAGGGTTCAGTGACAAACTTAGAGATGCTTCACACGCACCAGCCATGTGACTGTTGGCTCAGAGCCGAAGCGTAAAATTTGACCAGTTTGATCAGAGACAGTGTGTCTGAAACAGATTTTCTCTCAGGATGATGATTTGTTAAACCGTCTGTCACATTTTGTCTGAATCCAAAATGAATCGATCCTTGATTTCATCTTTACTCCCAGTCAGTCGGTCTCTCTCGAGTCTCAGTCGCTGGATTTTTGACCTTATCGCCTTTTTAAGCGCAGGGCAGGAGAAGCACATCTGCTGTTAAAGGCGAATGTTGAAGAAACCCTCTGTTAATGAAGTTTGTCAAGGAATGTCCGTGATTAATTATTAAGCATGTTAACAGTCAGTAGTTGGTTGATTGTGATGAAATGATTCAGCATGTCTTAATGTTAAAGAAGTGTTTTTAAACCTGTGAGTGCAGCACAGGTAGGAGTCAGGTGTTGAGCTGTAAAACAAACATAACTTAGATTATAGCAAAGTCACGTCTTCTTCTGAGAATCTGTCCTCTGACTCACTTTTGCTGCTGTTCATTAAACATCCCAACAAAATATTAAATATGTCACCAGTGTTCCACAACTGCCAGGCTTCATTTGAGGACATAAAGTGGAGCTCTGCGGTCGCTCTCTGGATCACTGACACTAACCGTCATGTTTCTCCTGCAGTGGTGGATCTCCTCTACTGGCGTGATGTGAAGACCACAGGCGTCGTGTTCGGCGCCTCCCTGCTGCTGCTCCTCTCTCTGATGGTGTGCAGCATCGTGAGCGTCTGCTCCTACATCGGCCTGGCTCTGCTCTCAGTCACCATCTGCTTCAGGATATACAAAGGCATCCTGCAGGCCATCCAGAAGTCAGATGAGGGACACCCCTTCAAGTGAGTGGCAGCGAGAGAACCAGTTTGTTTTCAGGGTCAGAAAATACAGCCAATCATTTTGATAATATGATTCATGGCCGTCAGTGACTAAAGCCTGTCACTTTACTTCTGAGGCACTTTTTTGAATAAGGAGCTTTATCAGAAGGCGATTTTATGAAGTAATAACAAAGCAAAATAATTGTAATTACAGTAACAATCATTAACGCTCTTTGTAAGATATTCAAAAACTTGACATAACTGAACAAGTATAAAAGTAATGTAGAGAAACGCGATACAGAGACGAGTGTTTGGGACAAGATCACAGGTTAAAAGCTGTCTGTCGCTGGTCTGGTTTCAGCACATCTTGTCATTGTCAGTGTGATTTCTCCCATTTGGCTCAAATGTCCACTTGGACTGGAAGACGAACTTTTTGTTGGTAAAATGTTACTGTGACCCCATAAAGAGACGTGTTCAGCCATAACTAAAGAATTCATACACCTGTTACAACTTTACACAGCCGTCTTTTATGATAAAGTGATGAAGTGATGACATATCCGAAGGGTCAAAGGTCAGCTTCACTGTGACATCATAATGCTTCATTAAAAAACATGGTTCAGCACCATAACTCCTCTTCGCTGTGTGCAGGCGGTCAGTGGCCTCTGGAACATAGAGACTGTGCTTCTTAACGCTGCCTGCAGGCGTGATGAGTGTTCTGTGTAACCCGACAGCATCTGCGTCCAGTGTCACGTAAAACATACGCGTTAGGGTTAAAATGATCATTTTCAGCCTCTGTTTTATGGAGGTTGAGCTCGTCCTCTGCTCTGAAGGTAAAGAGCCTCCTGACCTCATGTCGCCCCAGTTTGCAGATGTTTTCAGTTGCTGTTCTTCTTCTTTACATTAGCCGCTAACGGCTAACACCTGTTATTAAATCTCCTGCATCACACACTTAACAAGTCTTCCAAACTACACACCCCGTGTAGCCGACTCGGCTTTTCACTCTGACTTGGACTGGGTGCTGTTACTGCCTCCCTTTCCACCACCACCAATCCCACCATCTTAACTCGACAGAAGCGTCCTCGATGCACCTGCCTTGAACAGGCTTTGTAAATGGGGTGAGTGTGGATGTGTGGAACAGACAGGACGCCGCTCACTGCAGTAATGAGAGTGCAGGTGTAGAGAGTATAAGAAAAAAGAGGAGCCCAACTATCTGGAGTTTTAATGAAAATCTGACCGTTACGATCGGCAGCCGATCAGTTCAGTCATTTCTAATCCACATTTTACACTTTGGAGCTTCTTTGTGCCAACGTCCATATTTGAAGCATTGAAGTCACCACGAGCTCATTGGTTCTTATGATGTTGAGCTTCAGCTGACTGTCGTTGCATCATGTGATGAAGCTCTCCATCAGTCCTCTGAGCTCCTCTGTGAAAACAGTCTTCTTCCAGTTCACCAAAAAATACTCTTAATACCTTTTTATTAAACTCATTCAAAGCCTTCACCAACGATATTAAAAGAATCTGGACAGACATGAATGTAAACTGCAACCTGATTGGTTCACAGAGGCAAAACAAAGGAAGTCACAGTGACCCAACAACACTCAGAAACACACATTTCTTCATATTCAGAAGGATCTTGTAAAGTGAGTTTATGTACACACTGATGAAGATTGAGACATGTCCACTCATTAGACTCTTCGTCACTTCTGCTCTGTATTTAACGTGCGACTCTGCTGTCCCTCTCAGGCAGTACCTGGACCAGGAGGTGGCGCTGTCTGAGGACACGGTCCACAAGTACAGCGACATGGTTCTGGCCAAACTCAACAAGGCCATCGGTGAACTGAGGCGCCTGTTCCTGGTCGAGGACCTGGTCGACTCCATCAAGGTGAGACGACTCGGGTTCGTGCAGATTGGACCCAGAAATGATAATGTGAAGGACAGACAGACTGGTGGAAACATACAAACTGTTTAAAACACACATCATATCATCATGTAGTGTTCGATATATGAAGAGCCTAACCTGAAGTCTCCACGTCCACTCGCATGTTTAGATGTTTGTGATTGACAGTGAGCGATGATGTCACTGGCGTGTTGCCGGGGGTGATGTGTATGTAAAGAACAGATTTTGACTGAAGTTGGCTTCGTCCACTCAGCTCCAGTTTCCTCTGTGGACTCGTCCCTCTCTCCGTCCGGAGTCTCACCAAGCTGAGCACTTTTTCTTCTTCTGTTAGTTTGCGAGTAAAAGTGTAAATGTTTGATTGGTCCGGTCTGTGTGGTCTTCAGCTTTGTCCCAGGCTTGACTTTGAGGCTGAATGTTGAGTTTTACCTTTAATTTGGCGGCTTCCTGTTCATGACCTGCTGTCCCTCCAGTCTGGGGTTTTTAAGGGTCAGCTGTTGATCAGGAGAACCTTCGGTGTGTTAATATAAGAAACGTCAGTGCGGTTGCTCTGAGCTCTCTGCAGCTGTCAGAAACCTGTCGTCGCCTCCCTGAACCCTCCCACCTCCAACCTGCAGTCCAAAAACAGATCTGTGTTCTGTTACAGCTCCCAGTATGCTGCTGCTGGTCACGTATATCCTGTAAAGAAAGGCTGGTGTGAAAGTATGCGTGTCATCATGTGTTCGTAGGAAGTGTGAACCTTAATTGTGAAGACACAGGAAGTGATTTTTGTTGTTGCACATGGAGTTTGTGGTGAACATGGCAGCTGCCAGTAAAGCTGTTGTCAAACAAACACATTCTGTCCGTCAGCATCAGACTCCAAACATCATTTGATTCAGGAGGGCCTCAAGTTTCAGTCGGGTTCATTTAAAGGTCACATTTTACGTTTGCCTCATCAGTAAAAAACCATCAGTAAGAATCTGGTGTTTTGTTTTTTCTGTTATTCATTTAGAGAGAAACTGTACTCGGACGTTTGAAGCTGCAAAGTGAAGTTTTGTTACCATCTAACGTGTCCTGATCCAGTTAGAGCCATTTATTCTAACCGTTATCTCAGGTGTTGTCTTCCAACAACAGGTGTTTCCTGTTTTATTCATGTCTGTATTTACCGTGTAGATGTGTCCAAAAACGTTCAGAGCATAAAGAGAGGTTCAGAAATCATAACAGACGACACTGAAGCAAAAGTGACTTTTGTTGTTCAAATACAACAAAAGCAAACAGTGCAAATGGTGAAAACCACCTTCACAAACACAAACATCATAAAATAGGCAAAAAAAATTGCATATCTTCACGAACTAACTACAAAACAAGAGACAAACCAAAAGACAGATGAAATACCACAGAAGAAGAATACATTTTAAAACGTGCATCACATCAGCCTTTCAGAAGTTATTAAACATTTTAGAATAATAGTGTTTTTAATCCGCCGGAGGTCTTTGAGGCCTTCGAGGGTTAAATGACTGTTTTCCTATGAAGTAACAATCTGCAGTGGGTCCATCAGAGAGACTCACTGCAGAGTCAGACCAGGAGAAATTCCCTTAGAGGGAAGAAAAGTCTGTAATCTGCTGAGAAATGAGAGATTCATGAGGCTCACTTCTCCTAATTGGATCAAAAGAACCCAGTCAAACGTGTCTGGATGTATTATGGGATGTTCTTGTTATTCTTCCTCATTCATTTCCTGTGATCCTCCTCACTTTCATCTGTCTCTCAGCCTCCAGCCGGAGCATCATCAACACAAACAGAAAACTGTCACATTATATTAAAACACAGTAAACATTCATGTTTAAACTGAGCTTCCAGGCTCAGGACTCAGTTTTACAGTTAGAACCCTCAGAAACAGAGCAGCTGCAGGTTGGAAAATACTGAAGGTTTGAACTGGATTCAGGTGTTTGTTCTGCCTCTAACAGACAGGTGTCGGTGTGGCAGGTGAAGCTTTAAGACGACGCTGAACTTACCTGGAGAAGTTTTTATAATTGATCAGTGGTTTAGGACATTTACTGGCGGCCTGCGGACCAAATCCGGCCCGTCAGAGCTCCAGTCCACAGAATATTGATGAATTTAGAAAATGCACACTTTCAACACGATTCACCGGCCGGAGAGATTCAGTTGTCGTCCCCTTGTAAGGAGCCAGAAGGTCTGTCGGCCCAAACCGTGTCTCACCAGTTCTATGGATTCAGATTTTTGACTCCACCCTCTTTACTTGGTGGACCCACCGTCTCACCGGCCGTCTCACCCGCCGTCTCACCCACCGTCTCACCGGCCGTCTCACCCACCGTCTCACCGGCCGTCTCACCCGCCGTCTCACCCGCCGTCTCACCCGCCGTCTCCCAGGCTGGAGCCGACAGCAGGAGGAAACTCTGGAGCTGTCAGAGATTCTCACCTGGGTTTCTGTTCGTCGTTCACCTGTTGTATTCAGTCTCAAACTGAGTGTCTCTGTGTCCGTCTGGGGTTCCTGAGGGGTTTTCTGACGTGAGGACTCATTCAGGAGTAGTTGAACTGTGGGTTTGTACTGAGGACAGACTGCCTCTGGTGGACGTCTGATGGCATTTTCTTTTATTTATCAGTAGGAATATTTAATGGGATTTAGTCTATTTATGCTGACAGTCTAATAAAACAGTATTATTACAATATTACAATTATAATTATGAGAAGAAGAACATGAAAACATTTAAAACCAAAGTCAGCCTCACTGCGTCTGCTCAGTGAAGTTATGACCCCTGGACAGACGTCGTAGACGAGCCCCGATTTGATTGGACGTAGATGTGAGAGTGAACAAAGAGAGGAGAAGCTGAGAGGACTCACTCAGTGATGTTGATCCACAGCTTTTAACTTCCCTCCTCTCCGTCACTGAGAGGATTGATGCTCCAGAAAATCAACTGTGAATCTTTAACAGCATTGAAGAGTTTTATACCTAACGTGTGACCTCCGACCCCTCAAACACTAAGCAGTCTTATCTGGTGATTGTTTTCCTCATCAGTCAGCCGGCTGATGAATTTCTCGGGTCCACAGAAAGCAAACTGGATCCATCATGTTTTCAAACTGGATCCATCGTGTTTTCAAACTGGATCCATCGTGTTTTCAAACTGGATCCATCGTGTTTTCAAACTGGATTCATCGTGTTTTCAAACTGGATTCATCGTGTTTTCAAACTGGATCCATCGTGTTTTTAAACTGGATCCATCGTGTGTTTAAACTGGTTCCATCATGTTCTTTGTTTCACATTCTCAGGTGTGTGATGTTTGTTCTTTCCCTCTCTGCAGTTTGCTGTGCTGATGTGGATTCTGACCTACGTGGGTGCCTTGTTCAACGGGCTCACTCTTCTTATTCTGGGTGAGGAAACAGACACGTGTGCTCATATGAGGCTTTAACTGTGAGCAGCAGATCTCTAGATCCAGTCTCATCACCACTGTGTTTGTATAGAGTGTCTCAATAATATAGTTTCAGTATTTGTAGCCTTGTTGTTTTTGCTTTAGCTCTAAATGTGCATTTTATTTATATTATCTACTGTGGCTCCATCTGGTGGTGATGTTAAGAACTCTTAAAGCGACACATTGACTAGACGCAGGTCTGATTCTCCATTAAACACAAGAGTGATCCCTGAAGAAAAACATGACAGATTACAGAGTAACTTCAAACTGTGATCTGACTTCCAGTGAAAGAGTTCTTCTGTTCTGTGACAGATTCACTATCAGTGGTTTCACTTTAAGGTTTTAAGTCAGACAAAAGTCAAAGTTCAGGTCACGAAATTCAACTTTTCTTCTTCGTCTTCCTCAGGTGTGATTGGAGCGTTCAGCTGCCCGATCGTCTACGAGAAACACCAGGTAAGAACAGTTGAGGTGGAGCGACAGACGGTCAGCAGCAGTCTGAAGTGTCAGCAGGATAATTTCAGAATATTTCTCTGACCTTTGTGCCGCTCGTCTCACAGCTGTGTGTCGTCATCTGGACCAGGTTCAGTTTAAATACGACGACACGTAACTGACAAAACTAAACTGGTCACGGCAGTAAAACACACACTGAAGGCACCGATTCAAAGAATGATTTAAATATAAGTTAAACTAAAACAAGACGTCAGCTTATCTGTTCAACATATTTCTTTTTGTACGTCATGAATAAACAAAGAGAATCAAATCCAGCAGCGGCGACGCTCCGACAGGTTGAAGCTGACGGTGTTCTGTCGCCGCAGTCGACGTCTCCAACAGTCTCACTGTTTACCAGCATGTGAAATGTAACTAAGTACATTTACTGAAGTACTTTACTTACTTCTTTACACGAGTATTTTCATTTCATGCTACTTTACAGTTTGACTCCACTGCAGTTATTTGACAGCTTTACATTAAGATGACTTTACATAGAAATACACTTAAAGCAGATGAAGTAAACACGCAGTTAAAGATGAAACCAGTGTTTTTCCACCGTCGTGCTCATGAAATCAGTGTGAGGCTCACGAATATTTAGCAGCTCCACCGCAGAGATTTTTCTCCTCTAAACTTCTCACATCTAATAACTGTTCGAGGCTCTAAGAAGTAAAAGTATCAAATATTTGACAAAGCAAAGATTGTAGAGAAGTCCAAAAACTGAAACCGATTTTAGTGAGTTTAGACGTGTATAAACGTCTCCTGAAGTTTAAACTCTGAATCTGTCTGAAAATTCAACACAGTTTCATCTAGAAGGTTAAATATTAGACGAAGAAATATTGTGTGTATTATTAGACCCATTTGAAACCGTTCACACCTCTTGGACGACCAAACGCTGCGTGTTGTGTGGCTCAGAACGCTGAGCGTCATGAAGAACATGACGTGTGACGTCTCAGATGCAGCTGTTAACATCTGCAGCCGACGCTTGTCAGAGTCAGTGCTCACGATGTTAAAATGCCATTTAAATGTACGTTTAACCGACACGTGTTGCTGCTGCTGACTAGTCTTCAGTCCGCTGTGAACGGCTCAACAGTAACATCATTTATTATATCAGTCACAGGCGGATCTCTCTGCTTCATGTGTTCGTCTGCTTTAGAAACCATATGCACATGTAGCTGCTAATACTTCCATACTTATATCTTATGTTGTTAAGTGCAGGACTTCTCTTGTAATATTTCACATGAAAGCATCAGTACTTGTACTCGAGTCAGTAATGGTGCTGCATGTGAAATAATCCCCGGACTGTCAGTGATCCCGGGGCTCTGTGTGTGTTTTCAGGCTCAGATCGATCACTACCTGGCTCTGGTCAACAACAAGATCAAAGACGTCGTTGGAAAGTAAGTAGAGTTTCAGCTCTCATCGTGTTTTCTTCTGCAGTGATGCTTCAGAGTGGACGAACTCTGAGGCTTGATGTGATAAAAATACGCTTTAATGAACCTTTGGTGCATATGATCAGTGTATTAATCTCCTCAGACTCTGAGCGCTTCAGGTTGTCATTACAGTCGATCACATGACCTCGCTGGGCTTCTGTTGCCATGACGACTGCAGGGGCTAAATGAGTGATGCGGGGCGCACATTGGGACTGTGTCTCTAGCTTTGGCTCTGATTTGTGCGTGACGACTGACGGGACCCAGCTGGTCCGGCTCGGTTCAGGCCGGGTCAGCTGGTGTCGAAGGTCGGCGGATTACATCACGTAGAGTTAATGTGATGTCATCAGGTCCCGTCGCTGCCCGTCAACAAACTGCTTCTTCCATGACTGATCTGTGTAGCATGAAAAGAACAGCTGGTTGAAACATTAGCGATAACAGAAAGAAACGAGTGAGTAACGAGGTGAAATGTACTGACGTGTTTCAGCCTCGTCGACAGTCTGAGTGTTGGCGCCCTGCGGCCTCCGTACGTCTCATCTGTCTTTGAATCCTGTCTGATCGTGTTTTAAACTTGTGTCGTCCTGCAGGATCCAGGCGAAGGTGCCTGGGATGAAACGCAAAACGGAGTGAAGACACAACAAGTCGCAGTTTGGATCCAGGAAGTCCTGAGAGGAGGAAGGTTGGAGGGGAGGGGGGAGTACGCGTGGGGAGGGGGTGGATACGAAGGAAGAGCGCAGGAGGAGAGGAGGGGTCTGGTGTGACGCAGCCCTTCTAGCTTTGTCAAAAAAATAAAAACACTTTTTTTCCAGTTCAGAATTCCTTTTTTTGTGTTTTCTGGGAAAGTTGAAGCAGGTCGGGGCTCAGCTGAGGTCACGACACCGAGGTCGGCTTTTATTGTTAATCCAGTTTTAAAATGTTTGTTTCTGTGAGACGCTGAAACTCACAGAAACTCATTTTAATCTTGAATTAACCCTCCCTCTCCCCACCCAGTGCATTGTGGGAGGTCAGATGCTCTTTCAGCCAGTTTCCAGTGATTTTTTTTTTTTTTTTGTCATTTTGAGTTTTTCTTTTTCCGAGCGGAGTTTTTTCTTCGTCTGCTGTCTTTGTGAAAGATGAGAGCGAGCAGCAAACTGCACCTCACCTGTACTTTTTCTTATTTTGGTATGATTACTGAGTTAGAAGCCTTCTGTGATTTTACTGTCTCGTCCCTCAAGCTTTGAGCTCGTTTCCTCGGTAACCAGCTGCGTGGTTTCGCCTCGATGTGACGAATTTGTGAACGTTTTTGACTCCTGATGAGGCAGCGAGGGGGGGGGGGTGGGGGGGGGTTGTACTACCATTTAAAAACTTCATTGCTTCTGAGTAACTCTAGCTAGAAACATCTAGAAAACCTTTGCAGACAAATAAATCACATTAATTACATTAAAGTCGTTATTTCCATGTCATTGCAGCTGTCTAGTTATGAAAAACTCTGGAAGAAACTCGTTTACATTCATCCACTTCAGATAAAATATTTAAAAAAAGGTTTAAAAAAATGAAATGGGATTTAAAATAAAAAATAACCATACTGTCTGTGGAGCCAATATCTTAATAAAGTTGCAACTTGATGTGACTTTGGGAACTTCGAGCATTTGTTTGTTATGCAAGTATAATTGTGAATGATAAACTTCATACTTAAATTGTGACGATAAAAAGCTTCCAGCTGGGAGCCGTGTTTGTGGAATGCATTGTGAGATGTAAACAGTTATCAATAAAGCTTCTAGATGAAGAAAGTCCCGCCTCATCTGTCTGTCAACTCGGCTAACTGCAGTTAGCTTCTGTTAGCTTCAGGCTGATTGAGCCCATTTCCACCAGGAAAGGAAAACGTAAGAGACGCATGAGAAGGACGGTGTTGTGAAATAAACAGTCTTCAGTCAAAAATATGATTTTCTGCCTCATGATTATGTATCAAAATCAGAAGTAGAACTTTTGAGTCAGTTTCTCAAAGTGGTGGAAGAGGAAGTTTTTTATTCTGATGGGTCAAGATTATGATACAAAATCACTAAAAGAAAAACAAAGAGCCAAATTGTCACGTGTACAGTTTTTCCTGACATTCACGTGGACACCACTTCGTCACACACACCCACCCAAACACCTCTGCAGACCGTGTGCGTCCCACCATGGTAGAAATACCCCCAGTGGCAGCGACCCAGAAGGAAAACGTGCCAAACCACAAACATTAGTTAAGAACGGCATCGGGAACTTGACAACGAGCTGAAGGTGCTGACGGGCCTCCAGCTTCCTCGGATCCCAGTCTGATCAACGTCCTTGGGATGTGCTGAAACAAGCCCCATCCACGGAGGCTCCACCCCCAACGAGCTGCTGCCAGACAGAACAGAACGATGCCAGAGCTCCTGAGTTCATCCCTCCATGGGTCAGAGCTGGTTGGGCGGCTCCAGGGGAACCTGCACCACATGAGACAGGTGGGTTTGAAGTTGTGGCTGAACTCAGTTTCACTGTTTGAGTTCCAGAGCCAAAGTTTGGAGGCATGAAGACGAAGATTTGACTGTCAAGGTCATAATTATTAGATGTAACTACATGATAATAAATATTTAGACTGAGCCAAAATAAAAATACAAAATCAAAACAGTGACATAAGAAGTCAAACTGGACTTTCTGAAACTAAATGCTGACATGATTAGTGTCTCAGTGTCTGGAAACCCTAACCCCGCCCACCTGCGATCACCCAGGAAACGCCGATACCAGGTGTGAACGGGGCCGACGTGGCTCACAGGTGTGGATGTTTGTCAGCGTCTCCTGTGTCGGCTCTGGGATTGACCGACAGTCTGTCCTGGACGAACGCCGCCGCCTCTGGTCCCGTTCCTGCTGGGCTCAGCTGCAGATAAGCAGCATAGCTAATGATGGATGACCAGCAGTGAACGCAGGCTGTCGGAACCTCACGTCAAACAGGTGTATGTAGACACAGGGGCTTCAGTAAGGAGGCCATGACAGTCAGTGCATCTATAACTGGCTGTTTATTCAATGATTCTGGCAAAAGAAGGAAAGGAGGTGAGACAGACTGCAGCCAGGAGGCCGACCACCTACTGACTGAGCTCCGAGCGTAACAACACACTGAGCCTCGAAACACCCAGAAGAACGTGTCCCCACAATAAAGTACAAGAGTCGACTCCAGCTGCACTCAAATCTGTTTTTACCAGCCAGAGAAAAGTCCTGAGACTAGAGCTCTGTATGGTCAACGGAGGGCGCTGCTGCACTGCTCCTCACATGATCAAGAGTCACACAAACATGCATCCAATAAGACTTGTGTATTTTATAATGTATTTCAAAGTTAATTTTATAGGCAATGAGGAAAATGAATTACAACAAAAATACAGATTTAAAATAACCCATGTGTGAAGTTAGATGTCAAATTTCTGTCCTGAGGTGCAACAAGGTGCAGTTTGCTCTTTTCAGAACAGCAGATGGCAGCAAAACGACGCTGAGAAAAACAGGTCTGTCACAAAATCTGTCTCATTGTTATTATAATGGAAAGAAACTGGGAAAAGATTTAAATAGGATCTTCTTAAAGGTCCAGTGTGTGGGATTTACTGGCATCTAGTGGTGAAGTTGCAGATTGCACCTGACTGAATCCCTCCGCTCATCCTCTCCTTTCAAGCCTGTAGG
>JAQQZW010000003.1:25304913-25315043 GCA_029814745.1 Zanclus cornutus | reverse complement strand
TGTGTCTTATCAAAAGCTGATATGCCATTTTTCTGATTCAGTATCCATTTTAATCAAAGCACAAACATGGGATGTTATTGGATTTCAGGGGTTTCCAGCATCTGCAAAGGAACAGAAAAAATATTGACTTAAACAGAAGAATTCATAAACTGACTTACAGCAGAACTGCGTAACCAGGCACAGCAGGTCTGACAGATCTAATTTAAGCTTCAAATGTTAGCATGTCCAGCTAACTAGCGCACTACCTACGTTACCCACTACCTACTGACCGGTGCACACTAGAGAATTTCCAAATCCTGACTGATTTTATAATTGTAGAAGACCACAGACATGATGCCAGATTTTCTAATATTTAACCCATAGTCATGCCCCCCTCCACCACCACCACCACCTCATGGGGGAGCCGTGGCAAGTGATTACCGGGAGGAGATATGAAGAACTGACATATTGTGGTGCTTCTGCCTTCTGTGCGTTCCAAACGGCGAATTTACGAATCCTGCCACGGCAAATTTAGGCATCACCCACCCCACTCTGCCTCTGACTGGCTTACGCTGATATTCTGACCCTAACCCAAACCAATAATCACTACTCATGCCTACCTCCAACCAACCCAACCAACAAAGGTAACAACTTCTAGCCTGTGCTACAGAGTGGGGTGAGTCATGTCTCCGCCACAGTGAGATTTGTAATTTAGCTCCCTGGTGTTATGTTAGAGAAAGACTTCAAGACGGGGACATCCACCATGCGGTAGCATGTTAAATGCCACTTAATCAGAATTCAGGTTAATGTTAGCTACCTGATTTGGGGAAGTGTTACTTGAATCATCACATCTGACACATAAGTTTGTACTCGTCCTAATAGCCTTTTCTCTCGTAACATTAGAAGTTAACACATACTTGTGACAGCATGTCATATGTTATATCACAGCTAAGGGGCGACATAGCCTGACGCAAAGCTTAAGTATGGCAGTATGTTAGTCATAGACTTAAACCTTATTACCTTTCAGAAGCCATTGTTCTTACATAGAAATACGTCCACCTGGCAGCCTGCACATAGCACTAGGCGGTTGCTTTACAACATCCTAGCATAGAGACTTAACCTGCTGCTGCTCTGTTAGCTTAAAGTAGCCTAGCCTACCAGTTACCACTGCATGTAGCCCATCCTCATAACCTGTGTTATCAATAAATCAATCAAGTTTATTTGTCACATGTAATCATATAGGGTGTGAAATCTTGTGTTCAGTTGGTGGTTCGGCACTGTGTGTGCAGTTTAACCGGATGACCAGGACACTAACAGCTGAGAGGCAAATGAAAAGTCTCATTTCTCCCACAGATACAGACCTCTCACTGGTCCATAGTAAGGCCTATAGTAAGGCCCATAGTATGGCCCATAGTTAGGCCCATAGTTAGGTCCATAGTTAGACCCATAGTTATGTCCATAGTTAGGCCTATAGTTAGGCCCATAGTTAGGCCATTACAGAGGTTGAAGTTGATCTTAAACGTTTCCATTCTGTAACAGTTGCAACAGTCACAATTGTGCAATGCACCTGCAACTGTAAATTTCCTACTGTGTTGCACAAAAACAAGACAAGCAAGCCAGAGCTACTTACAGGCTGAGTGACACTGAACTGTGTAAAGAAACTAGACATCATGGCGGTTATATACAGTTATTATTCCACAGCTAACAACCAACCAGACGGCTTGATTTGAGCTAACTATTCTATGAAGTATATCTCATCAGCTCTGTGCTGCTTTGCCCCGTCCATGTGTGCTTTCCTGAAAGCCAAGAATCCAAACATTAGAATTAAAGTGACCTCGCTGAATGACAAGTCCTCATGTTATGTTTTCGCAGAAGCGTGCTAACAACATAATGTAGATAAACTGTATATCAGCATCATTCTTTTTCCTCAATATTGTATACTACATGATGTAAGGCTTTCAGATCACAGATTGTGTTCATTAGAGTGAAGGACCTGCGAGCTACTCACACTGACATCTGTAAGCCACGTCAAGGTACTTATAAATGGTGCCACAGGGATCTCCAAACACTGAGTTGCTGGCTCTGATAGAACAGTTGCGTTTCCCATTACAGCTGTGAATGCAGATTAATGTGAGTGAATACGGGTTTTAAAGTACACAGAAAAACATAAAGTATGGGTGTGTTTGAGAGAAGATGAAAGCATACAGTATTTATCACTTTGTTTAACAAAAAGATTGGGCAGCTGTACCTCTCAACAACTTTAGAAGCGAGCCTTGAGCAGTTGGGGTTTTGTAACTGAGAAGCAGGACGTCCGAAAGAGCATGTGGTGCGGTCGCGGCGTCCGTAATAAGCACTTAGGACAAATATCAACTGCCCTTCATCTGTCAAAGAGGAGGAAAAGGAACGCTGTCAGATAAATGTTGAAATCCAAGGAAAACACAAGTTATAAAAAGAGAACTTGTGATCTCACCACACTGCAGGTTCGCGAAAGAATGCTCACACGCTACGTTGCGGACTGTCAGAGTAAAGACAAAGCACATCAGACATGCTGCTCAAATCAAACCTATCTGTAGCTTTGCTTCACAGAAATGTGACTGACTTGCTGAGAGGCAGGTGTAGGTGGTCTCCAGGTATTTGTAGGTGCCACGGCAGGGATCAGAAGTGCGGACGATGTTTGTGTTAAGTTCACACACCTTCTTGCCATCACAGCTGCAGGGGGAAGATGTAGAGTTCGTTTCCAGTTCAGTAATCCTTTTTAATCAGAAGAAGCTGCACGTTTCAACCATTTAGCTTTTCCAATCATTTATCCATTACTTTTGGCTAACTATTTGAAAGTTTTAGTCATCAGTTCGTTATCTTTAGCGGATTGTTAAACTAATCCTAAATTAGGATATGTGCTGATTCAGCCTCACTTTGTGCTAGGTGGTCCGAAGAAAAAAAGGTATGTGTGGAAGGGTAATTGGTTTGATGACTCCTAAAAATAATATGAGTAAAAAAAGCTGCATGACATGTCTTCTCTAGTTTTTTGAATTTTATTACGTACTTTCTCTTGAGGACGTCCAGGGTGCCCTCCTGAGAGCACCTTGTGTTGGTAAGCTGGTGACGAGGTCTGCCCTCACTGCAGGTCTCACGGTCTGCACGTCCATACAGAGCTGTCTGCACACTGATCACTCCACTGTCTGATACACACCACAAAGGGAAACAAAGACAGAGAGAAAACCGTTAAAATACTGTGGGAAAGCATCTAGAAATTCTGCCGCCTGGTTGAACGCCTCCGTGAACCATGTCTGTCCGGACTCATATGTGTTCTGAAGACTCTGATGGAATTAAATGAAAAGTATTTGTATTTTTAGTGAAATGGAAGTTATCAGTATAGTAACACGCTGTCTTCACTCAGAGTCTGTTTCCACAGAGGAGCTCAGAGGACTGATAGAGAGCTTCATCACATGATGCAACAACAATCACCTGAGGCTCAACATCAGCAGAACCAATGAGCTCGTGGTGATTCAGTGCTTCAAATATGGATGTCGGCACAAAGAAGCTACAAACTGTAAAATGTTGATGCTTCACACACATGTTGAACCTGCAGCATAGCAGATCTCTACAATCAGCACAGTTTCAAGGTGGACACCCAAGATTAGAGTCACCAATCAGCATCCGACCACATGTGACATCACAACCTGCCCTTCTGTTCCTGAGTTATGGAGCTGAATAACAGACAGAAAAGAGTTTTTACAGAACATGATAATGTCACAGTGAAGCTGACCTTTGACCTTTTGGATATAAAATGTCAATGATGCACGATGAAAGTCAACATAATGACTGAGTGACCGGTCGGCCGGTGAGCCTCCTGTTTACAGCTGTGGTTTAGTCGGGTTTCAATCTTCATGTTTTAAAGCACATTTTCAGAAAAGCTGATTAGAAAAGCAGATAATTGGTTAAAAAAAATATTTGGGTTGTCGCGATGAAGGGAATAAACCATTAGCCCCGCCCACTGCTGATTCAGATGAAGCAACTTTTAATTCAGTTAAACTTTGTTCTACGTTTAACGAAGGACCAGATGAACTGAACTACAGCACGAAAGTAAAAAGCACGAGACTTTAATGTGAAGTGAAGACGAGGAAAAACAGAAAGTCTCCATAATGCTGCTTCACTCAAGTGATGTCAGCTGTGACGTCCAGAACTAGAAGAGACGGACTTCACTTTACTTCACAGCCGTGGAATTAACAGACAGCATGAAATATTAAAATCTGCACTAAATAAAGAGCCGAATGAGCTCTGCAGCAGAGATGTCGCTCCGTCAGATGGAAAAACAGATGGATCGCAGCTTCTCGTCCTCAATCCTCTGCACTTTTAACACTTTTGACAGTTTTTCATTCAAGTATCAATTGTTCACCATGGCAACAGCATGGAAACCCAGCAGTGTTCAATCCCCGACAGCTCTCACCCTGAACCCTCCATTAACGGTCCGACACACACACACACACACCCCCCTTACAGCACACACTCCAGCCACATGGGTTTTCACGTGTAACCTTGCAGCACTCCTCGTTTCTACAGACCCAGGTGGGTTTCTGAGCATTTATAAAGGTTTCGTACTCAGAAAGCCTTCCAGCCATTTTCAAAACAAAAACTAAAGCTGACAGTTTGAGATGAAGGCAGCTGTTGCTGAGTTCCTCCTGCAGCTGTCGAGTGAGCTGCACAAATGAACAAAGTCTCTGATTGATACACGTGATCGTATTCAGATCATTCAGCAGATAAGCTTCATCTGCGTGAGCCAGCATTCTGTCTTCATTAGAAGCCGTCTGTGCAGGAAGAAAACATCAAACATTATCAATATCTACTCACACATGTTCTCTGCTTCTTGGTCTTTTCCTTAATGTGAGGCTTCAGCTGCTTTCCCTGAATGACAGGCTGACTTCACAGAGTAGAATTAGAAAAGAGTGTCTCTGTGAAGAAGACGTCTGATGTGACGCCCGTTTTTACTTTTTTATTTCGTTGCTTATTTCGCCCTCTTTCATTCCCCTCATTTCAAACAGACCGTGAACTATCAAAACAAGGCCAAACCGAAACTGCAACAGAGAGAACGAGTCTGACAAACTGAGGCAGATTCAGGGAATTCTTAATGTGTCACAGTTTTCTGGACAACAATCAGCTGTTTGTTTTTAAAGTTACTATTAATGGCAGCACTGAGAGGCGTCCATCCACGGACGGAGAGTCCCAGTTCATCGCTGCTCTGCTCTCTGTGCGACATTTTCACTAAAAGACCTCTGACGGGTGAAGAAACGCGAGCAGACAGACGGTGAGACGGTTGGAAACAAACCAGAGGAACTAAAACACTTTGTTTGGAGGTCAAAGTGAAAATAAATGAGACTTCAACAACAGTCGGTCAGTGAACTGTAGCACATGTTAAAAGTGGACATTCTGGGTCATAATTTTGCCTTTATTTTTTCTTCTGTATGAGTTCCTTTTTTAAAATGGTTCCCTTCTAAAACATTAAATTCAAGGACTTTTTAAGGACTTTTTAGGCCCAATACCCTGAGATTCAAGGACCAAACACTGCATAGTTTGAGACTCTGATCAATGTAAATCACTGTTACAGCAGTGAGAATGAAACAGGGTGGTCCTACTGACTTTACACAAGGGGGCGCTGTGTTGTGGCCCAATCTCATTTCAGCCAGAAAGAGAGGGGAGAGGAAGGAGGAGGATTTCCAGGTTTGAGTCGGAGAGAGCTGGCGTTACTGTCGGGATTAACCACGAGCCCAGGTTACCGTAGCAACGTAACACAGCTTTAAAAAAAAATTCAATTTACATTCTTGCAGCTAATAAAACAATTTAAGCACTTTCAATGACCCTGGTCTATTCAAGTCTATTTTTAAAACTCAAGGCCTTGATTTCATCTCTTAAATGACCTTTGAAGGATTTCAGGGACCAATGGGAGCCCTGCTTTCACCTCTTCATTAAATCTTGAAGTCGTGCAGTTCAGTGTCTTTCTCCAGGACTCCAGAGGTGACGATCCAACCATCAACCAGGTCGACCACCTGACTCACTTTGGGCTCAACGGGGCTGTTTATCTGCTGTGTCATCAGATTTTTGATTTCCAACATCTGTACGACACACACTTCTGTCCAAGGTCAATCCAACCGTCACTGGAGAGTTCTTCACAGAAAACACACACAGGTGCACTCGTGTATTTAGGACACGTGAGTGTGTGTTGGATGAGCGAGTCATCCATCACTGCCTCCTCTCTGCAGCGTTATGTAGGCCACACAGAGCCATGTAGGGCAGCAGCACTTATCTGACCCGACACCATCGAACTCAAACAGCATCTAACACAGCGGCTGCACGTCAGCAGGCTGGAGCTCGACACGCTGCCGTCCACAGCCGGAGGCGACGTCTCAGCGCAGGTCTGAGGAGAGAGCGACAGGAGGCAAGAGGCCGAGCAGATGCTGGATCCGTCCCTGCTGCTGCTCTGTCGCAGTGCAGACGGTGGAGATCTGCACATTTTTATCATAAAAACAGTTCTCCTGCGAGTTAACCTGCACAGGCTGCATTCGTCTTCAGCGAGCTCTGGTCTGTTCCTCTCATCCCTGCAGTGTTTCCTGCTAAAGTCTGTCTCATGGAGAAAGAGGACAGTCACCAAAAACAAACGCAGGTGCCTGAAAATATGAATCTTCATGTAACAGCATCAACAAACACTGTAACAGGCTCAACAAACCTCAGCAGCAACAGAAGAAAACATTGGAGAGGAAAGAAACCCCAACATGACGTCTGCATCAATAGAGTTTCCTCCTGTAGGTTTGTTTCTCTCTGTATATCTATGTGTTGGCACTGATCACCTCCAGCGTGGAAACGGCTCCTGATGCTCCAGGTAAAAGCAAACTGTGCCGCCAGTAACTGAACTACAAGGAGGCGAGAGTCGCTCATAACAAACAGGAAACCGAGAGGTGGACTGTCTTCGGTTGCAGTTCCTCTAATGGCCACTAGATGACATTGTTTGTTTTATTATTATCATTTGTTTTTATTTTATACTGGCTTTTTTATTTTTGTGTTATTTTATTTGTTTGATTTCATTTGCCCCACTGCCTCCTCAAACACTTCCCTCCTGTTTTAACCGCGTAAAGTGCAGAATAAATAAAGTTTTTTATTATTATATTTGTATTTCTTTGCCATGTCTCACGCCAAAGCTCCTCCCACTGGAGGACAGTGTATAAGTGTCACGTTTTGCACCAGACAGCCGTGGAAGGTATACACAGGTAGTGCAGTACCAGGAGGGGGCGATAACGAGGCGAGTAAAGGATGTACAAAGTGTGAAGAGCGAGGCGAATCTCGGCAGTGACACGGTGGACAGGCTCTGTGTGACAGCAGGTCGCACTGCCACACATGTTCTTTACAGAATGCTCTATGTGCTGTTCTTCTACAGCAGTGATTGGTTGTGATGATGTGCACTCGACACGACCAAACATCTGAAAAAGTGGTTGAAACAAAAGAATAAAAGAGCAATGAAGCCATGCAGACAGACAGTCCACCATACTGAGGCAACACCACAGTCTGTGGAAGAAGCAGAAACGTACCAACAAATGATGCAACAATTCACTCACTGCCACAGTTCTCTCATTTGTTTAGTCTGGCTGTCTCCGCCCACATCTCAGCCAATCAGATGCGTCCACTGTCGCCAACAAATCACTGATGTCATGTTAGCCACATTAACTCAGCGAGGCAGGGTAATAATGAGGATGAGAGCAGAGTTAGCAACGTGAAATGAACCGCTAACGACACTGCGACGGTTTTTCTGTTTGTCATTCAGTTTTTAAAGCCCAGTGGGCTCAAACACAGGCTCAGAGGCACCTCAGCACAACTACACCTTTGATGTAACTCTCAGGTCAGTGACACATGACCTCTTCACACCTTGACCATGAGATTAAATGATTTTCACACTTCAGCGGGACTGTGGGAGTGTTTCTCCTTTCTGCTGGATCCTCGCTGTTCTGTCGGTGATTGTTAAAATGACAGAGTACAGACAGACGTGTTATTATCCTCCCGCGTCAGCTTCGCTATGAGAAAGAAGAACTGACACAGGAAAAAGCATCTGTGAGAAACTCACAAAGAGACAAAAGAGTCCACCGAGTTCAGG
Source organism: Zanclus cornutus (assembly GCA_029814745.1). Taxonomy (NCBI): domain Eukaryota; kingdom Metazoa; phylum Chordata; class Actinopteri; order Acanthuriformes; family Zanclidae; genus Zanclus; species Zanclus cornutus. Next base: position 25,306,930 of record JAQQZW010000003.1, on the reverse strand, counting down.
CTCTTCCTGTGTAATTATGGTGTGAGACGAAGCGTCAGCAGGCACATTTAGATTTTTACACACTCGAGCTGACAGTTCTTTGCTTCCTGCGCTTCCACCACACAGCAACCTCTGCCGTTCATATTCAGAAACACTCAGAGGCAAATTTCAGACCTGCTCTGTCTCTTTTAGTGGAGTTTATCGATGACTGATTCTCCCTAAAAGCAGAGAACATGCTGTAAATACAATCCTCTCTGACAGTGTTGTAAGGTCTGCTGGACAGCCAGCCGCTCTGCTACGTTTAATTAGATCATCTGAGAAGGTTAACTGCTAATGCAGTTAGCCGTTTCCATGGTTACACTGATAAATCAATGGACATATGGACCAAAAACACACACACACACACAGAGCCCACTCCTCGTCTTTACTGTTTGTTTGTTAATCTTTGAACACCAGAAACAAATAAAAACATCACTGTTTCCCTTTGATATTTTTCCATTTAGTTCACTGCTGTTAACTGTCTCAAGTCACACAAACTGCTTTTACTCACGTCTCCTCCGGGTGGCGGCATTTTCTGCACTGAGCTTCATCTGAAATGAATCCTTTTCATTCCTAAAGCTTCAGAATGACGTCAGACAGTCAGACAGGCTGGAAACAAATCAGATTTATCTAAACACTTTATTTAGAAGGCAAACTGAACGTGAGCACGCCTGAAATATTGTAAATAATCTTCCCAACTACGGCAAGTGCAGTGAGTCAAAGCTGAAGCAGGTGGGTCTGTGAATGGGGACGGAGGCTCAGACAGACAGCGTGTGTCACAGCTTTACTGTTGTTTACTTGTTGGTTTGTTTGTACAGCTCAGGACAGTGTTGTTGTTACTGAAAAGAAAAACAGACAAAACTGTGAAAATAAGAGCAAAATGGTAAAAAGCTGGAATTATTCTTTAACACACGAGAAGCTCTGCCATCCTCAGTTTGAGATCAAATTAAAAACCAACTCTGTGAAAGGTTTATGTGTCTCTGTTTTATAATCAGAGAGCTGCGGTTGTTCGTTAAACTCTGTTCACACCAGATTAGTTTTACCTGGAGACCTCTGAGAGATCTGTGATCTTAATGCCACGTAAATCTGCCACGTACGTAATTTGTAAAATAAAAGTTCTGCTGCATCTCAGCGATTTGAGGTCGTTTCTTCACTTTTTTGCAGGTTTCTGTCTTTTCTTGGTGTCTTTTTTCTGCCTCTTACCGGCTGGTAGACAGATGCTTGACATCATATCCGGGCAGTCATGTCAGTGAATTCAAGAAAAATTTAAACCGACTGATCTCGTGCAAATGTGCCACACAGAACACGGACGTTTCACGTTTCAAATCTCATGAGGTCCCAACTCTGGTGATACTATTCCTGAACAATCATGACACTTAGATATCATTACTATCATTATTATCTCTGCAGGTGGTGAAAACTGTTTGAATACACTGTCGACCGTCTCACACAGCAGCAGATGTTCTAAATAAGATGACTCTCTGTCTTTGAGTATCCGTCCTCCCCTCTGTAGGCGACATGGTGCAGCTGCAGCCTGGAAGCCTGCAGCTCTCTGAGCGGAGGTGACTAAGCTCCGGCAGTCTGCTCTGTCCTTCCTTCAGAGGACAAACAGTGATGCAGAGCCTGGAAACCCAATCCACAGCCGCCGCATCACAACAAATGCACGCAGCCAAAGATGCACCGCACGCGCCCAGAACGAAGACCAATCAGCTGAGTCGATAATGACACAACTTTAAGAGTCTGTACCAGAAACTGAGCTCTTCAGTTACAAAACAAAAGCTTCTCTTACGAAGTGATGAAGCAGTTTTACAGACTCACACAGAGGAAGAATCAGAAGCTAATAATGAGCGTGTCAAAAAGTGTTAATCCCCAGATTATAAACTTTATCAGGAGCCAGTATGAGCGCCTCCACATGCTAAAAATTCATCACACACACACACACACACACACACACACACACACACACACACACCAGACTCTATATCCAGGTCTTAAGCTG
>JAQQZW010000003.1:24921751-24936967 GCA_029814745.1 Zanclus cornutus | reverse complement strand
CGTTTAAAGATGCAAAGACAAAAACTGCACTTATTCAAAGACACACAAACTCCAAATAATATACACAGAGACAGTTGTATACACACACACACTTACACAAACATCCCACACACACACTAAGCAGCCGTCGCCGCCCCTCAACAGTCAAACCAAAACAGTGATTAGAGTTTCAACTCTTCACCTCGGCGTCGAACCGTCAGCTGCCACCAGATCTGCCAGCGGGTGTAACTACCGGTGAGGAGGAGACGGGCCGCGATCCAACGTGATCCGCCTGCCTGCGTCAGAGATGACTCTGCCTTCACCTCGCCGCAACGCGCACGCCAACACACACACACACACGTACACAGGTGCAAATTAAACGAGCACATGTGAAAACAAAGTGTACAGTAGTAACCACAAGAATTTATGTAAAAACAAAAAGAGAGGCAGAAAGTTCAGGTATGTGCAGGCACCCAATTAAACACACACACACACACACACACACATTGTTCACATGTACATAACCTCAGAAACACACTCATGGAAGCACACACTCAGAAATGCAAACAAACAGTAAACACTGACTGTTTGTGTGCACGAAAGCATATTCAGACACATACACGTTTGTTTTTCTGTCACTGCGAGGACTCTAGTTGAGATTATACGTTCTCTGACCATGAACCCGATTGTAAACCGTAACCCTGAATCCAGGCCTTTACCCTCAGCAGCACACACACACACACACACACACGCCGTCCTCTCACCTCATCTCACAGCTCCCTGTGAAGGTGAAGGTGAAGTTACTGTGATCTCAACTCAACATCAACTCTTTCGCCTGTTTCTGGGATGGAGGAAAGTTCATTTGATGGAAGTTCAGCTGAGGACAGATTGGTTTCGCGGCTTGAGGGCAGCGTTGTAATCAATGTTTTATTTGTTCAGGAGAAGCAGTGAAACGGAAGCTGTGCCAGCAGAGGATAACAGTAGCCTCATTTACGTGTGCTTTCAGTCTCTGCCCTTAAAATCAGATGGACACTGAGAGCAGAGTGAACTCTTCTGGTCTGAGTCGGACTTCATTATGATGTACATTCTGTTTTGCATGCTTGATCCTGTTATAGCTGCACAGGGCCGTGATAAGACTCTCCATGTGAATGACTTACTGCAGAGTCGCGTTTGTGTCCAGCTGATGAATGTAAGTCCCAGATTCGCTCTCCTTTCAGCTCTGTTTGGCCTTTTTAGCTGCTAAATGTTTCACTTTCTGCACCAGCCAACAGAAAGTCAACACGCTGGGTTCCATCAGAGCTTGTTGCTGCTGGAAACACTGAGACTGAAACAGACAGTAAATGTGTCGCAACACCAAAACAACAGTCTGAAAGAGGTTAAAAAGCTCAGCGGAGCTGCAGTGTCTGTGACAACACTCATCACAGAGGATGCATTTCAGTTCAGTTCAGTTCAGTTCATTTCATGCTGCCTTGAAAGCTCTCATTTCTTCATTAGAGTGCTTAAAATATGTGTTTATCTGAGAATCTTTAAAGCAGAAATATGAGCTCTTGAGTAACTGTGAATAATTAAGTTTACTCCACAGCAGACAGGTGGCGCCATCTAGTGGTTAAACTTGTGCTTTGCTCGCTATGAAAGGTCAAAATGTTGGCTGTGAAAAAGTCCAATTCACCTTCAGGATCTCAGTTTTTCTGATTGTTCACTTCTGTGGGTTCAAACTGGCCTTGAATTAATACTCTCTTCTGATGTAACTTGTTCATAGTTTAACACTGACTGTTCAAACTGCATTAAGGCTAAAATAAATCCATCAGCTCTCAGGTTTCTTTCATTGGCTCTGTATTAATCACAGAGGAGATGCTGATCAGATGGAGAATAAAATGAAGTTTCTTTTCTTCTTCTACACAACAAACTTCCTCTCACCTTCTCTTATACACAAATACAGTTTTTTTTGTTTTTCTCTCCTTTCTTTCACTGTTGCCATTGGATGAACCAAACGTGTGCTTTGCCCCATCGTGCTCATCCTGTCATGACGCTTTTGTATTCATGTCTGTCTTGTCTTGTCTCAGCTGTCAAGTCTTGTCTCGCTTAATTAAAAATAATAAATGTTTTCAGAGTTTTCTATCAGTCTTCAGGCTTGATGAATTTTGAACAGGCAGCGTTTTGCAGTTCTGGTTCATTCAAATCATTCAGAGCTGATGACAGTTTCTGACGTGTTTTCACAAAATAAGTTGTGAAAACTTTACTGAGCTGCAAATTCAGGTCAAATCGTGTTTTAGAGGTAAACGTGTGGCTCATTTGTACAGAAATGAAGTCAAGGTCAGTGTTTGATGAACAAATGTGAGGCCATCATTTTGGGTATCCACAAAAAGAAAAGCCTTTTTAAGTTTGGTGCATGAAAAGAAATGTCTGGACTTCACAGCAGACTCTGCTCTTCACTCTGTGACTGTTGATTTGGTGAATCCTTTGCTGATTCTGGGACTTTGGAAAAGTAAATAAATGCCTGAATTGTAAGGACTCCCTGTGAACACAAGCGTGGCTGAATAATTAAAATTTTCCCGGTAAATATTTGAATTATTCTTGAGAAAAACGTTCTCTCTGGTCCTCTGAGACTGCCGGGTCTCGTCGAGCTCCAGAAAGCTGCTGCAGGAGAACTTTTCTTCTTCTCTGATGAATCTTCCCTTCTGAGGTAAATCCTGGTTTGACATGAAGCCTTTACTCTGTTATTCTGCACAAAATGATCAACCTGAACTCAATAATTTACTGATGATGTTTTAAATCATCAACACATGTTCTTCTCTCAAACTCTGCTAAAGCTGCAGAGAATGACGGAGGCAGAACTGCAGAGTCCGTCTGTGTTCTCCGGCCTAAATGAAACAACTCTCAGGTGCAGAACTCGCTGTCCGCTCTTCCCAGAGAGATCCTGATCCGACAGAAGATCAGTCACGCGCTTCTTTTCACTCTCAGCAGTTTTCAATAAACAAACTCCGACCAGCAGGGGGCCTACTCACATCGTACAAAATTATATGTCATTTCTTTCAAAAGAAAATTGCATTTATTGTTCAATGTGCTGCACATGCATTCAAAGAGATGCGGGTGGAAATTGCTCTTGTTAAATAGTGTTTGATTGCAAATTTAATTAATTGTTTTGTTTCTATCAAAAATGAGTTGCCCATTCTTTGTAATTAATTTAATAATTTCAGTCTATTAATTATTCTTTTATGGTCTTTAAAAAGAAAACGAGCTGTCAGTCTTTCAGGGAAAGTGACATTTCTCTGTCATTACAACAAGAATCAAACATACTTTGGTCTTTAAGCTGCAGAATTAACAGTGTGTCTCTGTGTGACTGTATTCAGCTGTGAGGGACAGGAATACTGAAAGAGTCCGCTTTGTTTAGAGGTTTTCTCTGACTTTACCACAACAACAACAAAAACAACAACAACAACAGCAGGCTGTGAATGTGTTTTTATTGTTATTCACGTCAATTTCTTATCTAAAATCAAATCAAAATGAAATAAAATGTGTTTCATTATCTTCCATCCAGCTGCTGATGAAAATAAATTATACTGTTTCTTTATTTCTGCATTAAAATGAATTGCTGGTTGACACTCGCTGCTTCTCTTTTTACAGTTAATGCAGAGAAAATCTCAGTGTAATAACGTTGTTATGGTGATGGTCGTGAATGATGTCAGTTTTGATGAAAACATCACTGTTTTTTGTAGATAACTGTAATAACTGATTCAGAGAACAAGTCCCTGCTGTTATGATCCCGAAACTAAACCTGAAAATAAACCTTTTCAGTCATTTTCATCTTTTCTCAGTGAGCTGCCGAACCTTTTCTTCTTCTTCGAACTTTTCATTCGGATTTTTGATTTTATTCAAGGCTAAAACGATGTAGACTGAATCAGATGACAGTAATCTATTACCTGTGCTGAGGAGGTAACGAGCCCCGCAGCAGCCTCCACCTGACTGTGAGTCTGAGAGCGTCACACAGAGGTGAGTCCACTGTGAGTCATTCCGGGACAAAAGACCGGGACAGAGACCTCCCCCCCCCCGCGGAGACGCTGACCGTCGACAGGGTTCATCAGCGCCACTGATGTTCATTTTATTATCGCGATTTTGTTTTGAATCTTTATTTCTAGTTCAATTTCGGAGGAGAAATACTCGCGCAGCGTTTTTCTGTGTATTGATTTGCGCTTCGGCCGTCCGGCGTAAGGATCTCATTTCAAAAAGACGCATGGAGATAAAAATCAAACGGGGTTTTTACGAGACAGTCACCTTTTCCTTCATATTGGTTCTTCAGTGAGAGATGAGAGGCTGGTCTGTGCGTCAGGAGCCGCAGCCAAGAAGAGGAGCAGCTCTACATGCGGATATTAATCACCTGTTTTAGTCTCACTCTCGCTGTGAAACAACAAAATGGAAAACTTCACGACGTGGAGTAATTTCACCCAAGTTCTGTCGGAGCTGGACGGGACGGGCGGCGACGAGGAGGACGACGACGAGGAGGAGGAGGGCGGCGGGAGCGGTGGAGGAAGCGGCGGACTGCGCGTCCTCGTCGGCTGCGTCCTCTTCCTGCTCATCGTGTCCACGCTGCTCGGGAACACGCTGGTGTGCGCCGCCGTGGTCAGGTTCCGCCACCTGCGCTCCAAAGTCACCAACTTCTTCGTCATCTCGCTGGCGGTGTCCGACCTGTTCGTGGCCGTGCTGGTGATGCCCTGGGAGGCCATCACCGAGGTGACCGGCACGTGGCTGTTCGGACGGTTTTGCGGGGTCTGGATCGCCTTTGACATCATGTGTTCCACGGCCTCCATCTTGAACCTGTGCATAATCAGTGTGGACCGCTACTGGGCCATCGCCAGCCCCTTCAAATACGAGCGGAAGATGACCCACAGGGTCGCGTTTGTCATGATCGGGGTGGCGTGGACGCTGTCGATCCTGATCTCCTTCATCCCGGTGCAGCTCAACTGGCACCAGGCTGGAGAGGAGGAGGAGGAGGAGGAAGAAGGGAAGGCGGTGCTGGAGATGATGGCCTCCAGCAGCAGAAACTTCTCAAACAGCAGTAACCTCAACGCCAGCACCTTCGCCAAGAGCTGTGTCGCCAACCTGAACAAAACCTACGCCATCTCCTCCTCCTTCATCAGCTTCTACATCCCGGTGGTGATCATGATCGCCACCTACACCCGCATCTACAGGATCGCTCAGACCCAGATCCGTCGGATCGCGTCTCTGGAGAGGGCGGCGGAGCAGGCACAGCATCAAGGCCACGGTGTGAACCGGAACCAGCACCAGCAGCACAGACCCAACGATGAAGCCTCACTGAAGTCGTCCTTTAAGAAGGAAACCAAAGTCCTGAAGACACTCTCCATAATCATGGGGGTGTTCGTCTTCTGCTGGCTGCCGTTCTTTGTCCTCAACTGCACCGTCCCATTCTGTGACCCGCCCTGCGTCAGCGACACCACCTTCACCGTCTTCGTCTGGTTCGGTTGGGCCAACTCCTCCCTCAACCCGGTCATATATGCGTTCAACGCGGACTTCCGCCGGGCCTTCGCCACCATTCTGGGTTGCAACCAAATCTGCTCAAACAACACGGTGGAAGCTGTGAACTTCAGCGACGAGCTTGTTTCTTACCACCATGACACAACCCTCCACAAGGAGGCGCTGGTTCCTGCGCAGCCGCAGCAACATCCTCACACCGTTAACGTTGGGTCCGACCACCTGGAGGACATGAGCGCTCGGTTTGATGAGGAGTCGATCATCTCCAATGGTTCCCAGAGCCACAACAGACTGCTGCTGCTTCCTGCCACCGTCCAGCTCGAGGACGACCCGGAGATCTCCTTGGAAACCATCACGCCGTTCACCTCAGTGGCCGGGCTGGAGAGTGACGCTCTAATACCAGGACAAGTCCACCAGGACGGGTAGGACAGACACTTTACTGAGCTGACTGACAGTCATAACCAAACGGGAAGATAAGCTCTGTTGTCTCAGAATAAAAGCGCAGACTTCAGTGCAAATATAATCAAATTCGTCCTCAACAATGGAAGACGAAATGACTTTGAAACCCAGCTGCTCTTTAAAACCTGGAAAAACACATGAGAGAGACTTGACAGTGTAGCCTAAGCTTCAGATAACATGCAAATATCTGATTGTATTTCATTTTTATTTTGTTTATTTCAGTGGAAGCAGATTTAGTTATTAGACTTGATGGGATTTTTAGGAAAACAAGAAAATCCGACATTAAACCTAATTTATAACAATGAACTGATACACGTGTCAGTTATTATATTTCTGCACTGTATTCAAATGTAAATCCACATACAGTTAAGACAGAAGTATTAAAAATCACAGTGCAATTCTGAGTGATTTAATTCTTGGTGAAAAACGGAGATCAGGAGGTGAAAGGTGGAGCTCATAAAGGCACAAGGGCTGATTGATAAGTTAATGGCCTAAGGAGGACAGAGATGAGTTAAACGGCTCTTATTTCACGCTCGTGCAGTTCAACTCTTTGTGTGATTATGCTGAAAATTTGAAGTGAATAATTTTTGTGGTATTTCTGTTTCGGTTAATTGAATATTGTAAATCAGCACTGACTGAGAAAACGGACAACATCAACCTTCCTGCTGTTATTCGCTACCTCTGTTTAAGGGCTCACCCATGAAGGCAGCACTAGAGGAGGACGACCCTCCTCACGGCATGATGAAGAAGAGCGACGCTGGGTTCAAACTTGGCAGAGAGAGAGACGACTGCACCAAGGACAGTGTGCATTTTCTGCATGATCGCTCAGAGACTCGGTATGCATGTGCATGTAACGAGCTGTATAACTCATGTCTTCTGCCGTAGGCCGTAAACTTATCAACCACCCCTCGTAAGTACTGGTGTGTCACCTGTAATGTCAGGGGAAAGGTATTTATGCCTATCAGAGCCAAAAAGAAACGTGTTTACAGTTAAAGGCATCTTCTCTCGAACAGCAGCAGCTGGAGGCTTTTGGTTCCTGCAGAGCTCGTGACGGCCGGAGGGGAGTTCAGAAAGTCCGTCAGGTAATCTGTGAGCCACAGGTGAGCAACCTGCTTCCCCCTGCAGATACATTAAACTCATTACTTGTAATATTAAAAATATCTGTGGATGTTGAACTGAAGTAGAGGCTGCAGTATGATGAAAACACTTCAATGGAATAAATATGTGGTAATATGCTGCTGTGTCATAAACTAATTTGGTAAAAAAGAATTAAAAGGAGGACGTGTGTTTAGTGTGAAATGATTCGTGCGAATGTTCCCAAACGCTCCTTAACAGTTCAAAAAAACATTCTTAACAGTGTTTTGTTACCTTAACTTGATTTTTTGAAGATTGTATGATTGGTTTCAGGACACGTTTCAGACGTTTTCTATCTAAAAATGACACATTGCTGTTGTTTGGGGTCTGGATGTCACAGCTGTAAAGCTCGGGCAGATGGTGAAACGCTGCCAGTGCTTAAATAAAAACCATGAAACACTTAAACAATGCAGGAGTCACCATGAATGGATGGTGTGTTGTGAGATGCATATTTTGATGGAAAATAAAATAAGTTGTCAGTGAACATTTTATTGATAGGTATCAATATTATTTGACCTGCAGGTTTGTTAATGAGGGAATGTTGTTAGTTTTAACAGAAAACTTTATTCAGTTGTTGTTGCAGTTTGTGTCCCTCATGCAGAGGCCAGAAAACACACGAGACATTAAATATTTCCTTATTTAGAGTAATAACAATAATTTATGTTCATTTCAGTATTTTGCTGAAGGGAAGGGAGGGTGACCACTGCTCATAAAGGCTCATACAAAAAGAAAAATTACACGATGTGACAGTAACGAACCTTAACCCATGACATGAAAATAATTTGATTTTGAATTGATGAATTGATTTTGAAAGAAATGATTGTTTTTACACACACAGCAGTTCAGGCTGTGACTCAAACAGCGATGCTTTGTTCAAAAGGACAAAAGAAACCGAACCCCCAGTTCTGATATATTTTTTACATCTAGTTAATGATGTTATCCTGAGCGATTTACAGTGAGCTCAACAACATGAAACCTATAAGGAGACCAAACCTTGATGCTGAAACAAGAACACAGTTCGAGATAATAAAATGAGTGAATGTGGATTCTGGGTTCTCCTCTCATTGTTGCTCGGTTCAGTAGTTTCTCTTTCTCAGTCTCTCTTTGCTTGCTCCTTTCATCTTCAGTCAGAAGTGGAGTTGAAACAGATTGGAGGCACCCAGGGGCCACAGAGGGGGCGACACCTTGAACCCGACAGGTGTCTCCCACGGCATTTCTGTATTAGTGCATGTGGCTGAGAGAGATGAGTGTTGTAGCTTTATGTCTGTGGTTTAGAGCGACTGGAGCCGTATATTAAACCTGCACTGGTAACTTTGCATCACTGCGGTAGATAAAACATGAAGAGTGTGGAGGTGGCAGCGATGGCCGGACGGTGTGTGAGTCCAGTTTTCACACAGGAAGCATGTTGGACCAATGATTTCTTTTAAATTTTGACCATAAGCTTTCCCCAGACCAGACAAAGCAGAGATGCAAAACTATAACCTTTAATTAATCAGATATTAATGGATAATAATCAGTCAATAACAAGAGATCACAAGGAAGGCAGAATAAACCCGGAAAAGCAGGGAAAAGTTACAGTTACAAGACGTCGTGTATGTAAGTAAGACTACTGATGTACGAGGGAGCAGGTGTGTGAGCAGGCGACAGGTCAGGTGAGGATCTGGGGCAGGAAGCAGACGGGGAACAAACTGTGAGCAGGACGCGTTCTGCAGAGACGATGTGACGATAGAACAAGAATCAGAAAATAAGAATCAGATGAAGAGTCGAGAGAAAAAATCCTGCATTATGTGGAAGTTTGCAGCACATCAACCTCACGCAGTGACGCTTCTGTTCTGAATCTTACCTGCAGCAGATAGAAGCATCACATCAACCCTTACTGGGATCCTGTTGGTCATTAGTCCCACATGGAGAGATGAACTGAAACCTCTCACAATTCTCTGAGTTTATATAACGTCACTAAAGTCGCCTGATTGGTGCTGCACGGTTTATTCTTAATCATGGGGGAGATCCACTGTATGTATCCACCTATGGCTTCTTTATCTGTCCTGTCACATCTGTTCCACCTCTGGAATTGGTAATTGGCTGCTTTGCCTTGTGGAAACCGCACTGATAAAATATGTGGCTTGGTACTGAAATATCAAACCAACAAATCAAACGCAGTGTTCTTCGCTCTGCATGTGTTTAGGGAGCAAAGATGCTTACCAGCACCAATATGAAGCCAAAGGTACAGAAACAAATGACGGAGGTGGCGTCGCTTGTTTGACCTGTTTTTTTAGAATGAAAATGAACCTCATGAAACATCACAACTTATTTCATCAGTTACTTTACTTCAGGGATTTCTGCATGAAACGGCTGCCTGTCAAAAACCCACGTTTGCCTGCAGCAGCTGAAGAGTTGGGGAAAGGCAGCAGCGTTCCCTCCAACGCTCATTCAGAACCCGCAGAACTGTGCCGGAAACAAACTAACGAGTACATCAGTAATTCTGACGCGAGCAAAGGAGGAAGTGAGGCGACGTTGTTGTAGAGCATCAGGAGGTCGGGACTTTAACACAAGTCTACATTATCTGTTTCCTGTTTCCAACCACCAGTCAGCGTTTTTCTTCCAAAAGCAGGACGTCGATCGTTCCATAACCTTAACTATGATTTTATGTGGTGATCCTTCTCCAAACCTAACCGACCTCCAGAACCATTACGAGTCACCTCTTCTGTCCAGATCAGTTCGAATTTATGTTTCACAGAGAGTCACATGACTTTGTGCTTCTACACAGAATACTGTCCCTGGATGTAAACTGTGACCCTGCAGAATCCCTCTGAGCCGAAACATGAAAGGTTAACACACCTTTCACTCAGATCTCCAGGTTAAATTGTCTAATTCTCACTCATTCGCTCTCACACAGGCACACACACACCTTCAGCTTTAGCACTTTAAAACATGTCACGGCCTCGTCGGTGTCACTGATCGCTGCCTCCAGCCGTGAATGTTCAGCTATTTTGGCACAAAGCAGCTCAGGTGGTTAAAATGTCACAGCTGTCAAGGATAAAATGAGACAGAGCTGAAACGTCTGTGAAACTCATTCTTCTGAATAAACTGTAATGAAATTCAGTTTTCAAGCATCAGTGACTTCATTCATAATGTTTAATTCTTAAAAGGAGATGACTCTTTTTTATGACTCCTGTTAATTTTCTTCTCCTGCGGCATCCAACCAACACATGCAGCAGTGCTGATTGATAAATTCATGACTTACAGGTAGGTGGAGATGAGTCACGCAGCTCTCGTCCAATGCACACGCGGTTCAGCTCTTTGAGCGATTATGCAGAAAATTTGAAGTTAGTAACATTTAAGTGAAACTTGAAAGTCAGCGCTGAGAAAATGGACGTCAGCCTTCGCGCAGTCATCCAGGAATGTGGGTTTGAACTCGTCCCTGTTCAGCTGATCTGTCGCCCTCAGACTTCTGCCTCTTCCTTAAGATGAAGAAGGAGCTCAGTGGTCGCCATTTTGGCAGCGATGATGATGTCAAAGCTGCTGTGAAACACTCTGTGGAGGTCTAAGACACCGACTTCTCCAAGGAAGGGATCCGTACTCTTCTCCTGCTTGGTCCAGCGGCCGTGGAGTTTATGTTGAGGAGGTTTCCTTCAACCTCAGGCCTTGAACTCTTCCATCACACCTCATGCAAAAGCTTAATTTTTTATTCATTCATTTGCAGCATTGAATTTGAGCTTTGAATGAGTGAAAACGCCTGCGTGAGTGTCCACAGTCATCCAGTGGCTTGTTTTTCTTTTAGTTATCTCACTCCCACACTACAGACAACCAATGGCTGCCTGACTTTTTGCTTAATGATGATCCAAAGGTTTAAAGTTTGCAGTGGAGAACAGCAGGAACGAGTCCTGTCCTGCAGCTGGAGGGTCTCTGTGGTCCTGAGGGTGCAAAGCAAAAAGACTTTCTCACAAAAAGTGTCTGTATGATCTACAGTATCCTTTAGTGCAACGCTGCTGCATCATGCGTCAGCTCAGCGTTGAACCCGTTTCAGACACTGAACTCGCTTCAGAGATTCAATTTCAAAGGAAACCAACAGCCACCGAGGTCACATTTTATCAATTTAACGACAAAATGTAGGTCTAAACTGAAATATTGCAAATAAAATGCTGATTAAACAACATGAATATGTAACCAAACATGTAAAAACACTTTGACTTTCAGCTAAATTTAGTTCAGTTTAATCTGAATATGTTTTGACCTCTAAATCATCACCAGAACCATAAACAACAAAACATTAAACCATAAACAACAACAGTCAACAAAGACTGACCACCCTGCCTGCACTACTCCTGCACTGCATCAACCTCAGGACATTTCCTGCATTAACTGTCACTGCAGGCTAAATATACATGTAAACTGCGGAGGAAAATAGCTGCATATGAACGCAATTTGCGAGTAAAAGACCGATGGAAGCATGAAATGAACTCTCAGCGTCTCAACAGCGCTCATTCCAGCTGAGAGGTGACATCCTTTACATCATTACGGCTGAAACACGCCAGCGGAGAGCAGCTCTCTCGGCTTTAAACGGCTGCTGACAGCTCCTCCTCATCCCATTCTCTTTCCATTTCACCTTCTATCTGTTGCCCTTTTGTCTCTCTCAAACACACACACACACACACACACACACTTGTGGTCTGGTGTCATAATCACTGCAGTAATCACGGCAGAGGAGGTGATGAAGACGGCAGAGCGCTGATTGCGGCTGCCTCTCGGCGACCATTGAAAACCAGAAAGTGGACGCCTGTGTTTGCCGTCGAGGACTCCGAGTCATCACCAGCTCATCTCTGTCACACACACTCACACTCACACACTCACAAACACACATGACACATGTATACAGACACTTTGAGCCAAGATAGCGACCCTGCAGACGCTCTGATGGGTTTTCAGTCTTGTTCGAGACGATTGTGTCTCCAGTTCAGAAACATAATCGTAAAAACGAGGACAGATAAAAAATGCAGCAGGTGTTGAAATCGAGCCTCCAGGAAACAGAAACATTCTCTGCAGTACGTATGAAAACTTCAGTGCGTCTTAAATCTGCATGCATCATGTCATAGGAACATCAGCACATTATTGTGTATTAGGAAGTCTCCTGTTATTCCGGCGCTGCTCACGGCTGCTAAATATTTAAGATTTGTCACACAGGGACTGAAAAAGTTAATGATGGAAGTTTGTGTATGTTGCTGTATGTTTGCCTTTGTTTTGTGGCATGAAGAAACGCGCAGGAGCGAGCAAAAACATTAAAATCTGCAGTTGATTTGAAAGCAGAGGAATAGATGATGAAAATGAGTTTGTAGCAGATGTAAAGTTTTTAGCACATTTGTTCTTCATGCCTTTCTACTGTTTCCTCTAAAAGTTCACCAGATGAAGAGCTGCCTGTTAAAATCAGCTCTCTTGATTATGTTTGTTTCCTGAAACCAACAGTAGGAGGCAGCAGAGTCCCTGGAGTGGAGACGTGGCGGACGCAAAAGGACACACAGTCGCTCACATTTGCACATTCTCATACACACACTTCGTTAAATGCTCAAAAGCTCAGCAACAAACACACATTCAGCAAATTAGCACAGAAACACAGCACACACACACACACACACACACACACACAGGATGAGGGCACCGTCTCTGACTGAACACCTTTTCTGTCTTGTTTTTTAACGTGTCTTCAGTCCAGATTAGGATAAACACTGATACCACACAAACAGGCTGAAAGACACACTCAACATATCAGTGAGTTGGTCTCAATGAGAAACACAAGGGGACACAATCCATGACGACACCGGAACACAGTTTGCATGAATCACTGTTCTTTTACATCTTCATTTATTCTCCAGTGCTGCTGTGCAACCGCTCAGCATCCTGGAGCGCCAGCATGCGACTCTTCACCCGTGTATTTGATGTGGGGTCCGGTTACGGCTCATAACGAGGGAACAGGTGGACGAAAACATGGCTCCATCATAGAATGATGATGTTGCCTGAAAATGATGAACGCCGAGTGAGAGGAGAGTTCAGGATTTACGTTGTGACTGAGTTTGTTTCACGACTTAATATATTCACGACTTTCTGTAAAAATATTTAAACATGGACACACAAAAGGTTTATTAAAGTGAGAGGGGATGAAAAACATCACTGATTTTCTCAGATGATTTATTTGCTCCTCAGCGAGTCACCACACTCTTTTGACAAATCTTGAGTAAATATTGCTTCTTCTCACCGCTCCGCTCTGAGTTGGAGTGAAGTGCACTCAGAGCTCAACACAAGGTGACATATTTGTCCCTGATTGGCTCAGACTGGGGGAAACGACATGTTTGCTGTTGCTGGCTTGTGTTTTTGGAGCATCCATCTCTCGCCAAGCAGGTTTTTGGCAGCGCGCGCGGGGAAAGAGCCGTCCTCGGATCTCCACCAACCACCGAGCTGAATGAGACGGAGCCGGGCAGCAATGACAGGGTGACGGCGGGGGGTTAAGCTGTGACCCAGATTTCTGCTCGAGTCTTTGTCCTGGAGGACAGAGAAGATTCTCCTCATTCATGTGGCTGAGGGCCGAGTTACTTACTGTTATAAATACAGTGACCGAAGCAGGGAGAGACTTGGGCCAATAGAAACGGAGGAAAAGGGACTTTGAGTTTTGTTTTAGATGTTCATTCATGTGACAGGTCATGTATTATGGATTGTTTTGAAAAAACATGCAAATGAGTCGCTCTAACTGTATTTCTTTATCTTTATTTTTCATCAACAATCTGCTGCAGATTTGTGCTGTAAAGGCCACTGACTCTGCAGGAGTTCATGTCACATTCAGGTTCAGGAGGAACTGTCAGTTTCAGGTTCCCTACAGTGTGATTCTGTGGTGTTTCTACATGTTTACCATAGTGTCTGCACCTTCAACATGTAGTTCAGAGCTGCTTTACACTGAAATATAGTCATTTCAGCAGTTATAGTAAATAAAACCCAGTTTAAAATGTTCCAAAATGCTTTTCCACTAAATTTTAACCAAGTTTAAACGCGTTTTGAACTTCAAATACTCACCGAGGCTCACAGAGACTGCATGAAAACATCCAAATGATTGTATGCATGAAGCAGTCGGAGCAGATAACAAACAAACAGAGGAAAGGAAATCACTGTTTTTATCCCAAAAAGCAAAGAAATGAAAGGAAAGATGAAGACGTGAGCAGGTCTGAGAGATGAGGCTGTAAAACAGCATTTTGACTGAACACAGCAGCACTCAGTAACAGGCCTGTGTGAGGGAGCCTCACAAAGGTCTTTGAGCTGTTTCTCTGCTGTTAAATTATCCTGTTAGGGATTCAAATATGAAAACATCCTTGTGACAAATGTTCCTTTAAACTCATTCTGGACAAGGGTGTCTGGATCAGAGTCAGACTTGCTCCTCCCAGCCCTTCCAGACCAAGCGTCAGGTGCAAAGGGTCAGACGGTGGGTCTGTCCAGACATCGGCATCTGGCAGCAGTACCCAGCCAACCTGGGTTTTAAGTGACTGCTAATTTGGTCCCTTAATGACAGCCTCTACATTGTGATCATCTTATTTCCAGTGCAGTTAATTGAATACACTGGCTGGGGTGTGGGGGGGGGCTGGCCATAGGGAAGAGCTAATGCCCTGTGATGAGGCCCCTAATTGAATTAGTATAACTGAATAGATGGAGGGCTCTGGAAGCTCTCTGGAGAATGGGAGGGTTTAACACCCCCCCCCCAAAAAAAATCCCCCCACTCCCTTCTTAAGCATGACAAAACACCCTTAATTCTGACATTGACAGGGCAGAGGAAAAAGAATCAATTCGTTGACAAAATCTAGTAAAAATATGTCTAATTGTGTCAGCAAAATGGCAGAAGCATTTCATACATAGCCCTCAGCCAGTTGGTTTTGTTCAAAGAAAGGACCAGACTGTTGTGATAGCTCAAACGATTTGTCGGGAGCAGGCTGAGTGGAGGAAATCTTCAGGAAAAGACATCCTGGCCTTGTACTCTTGTCAGGAGCCGGTTCTTTGCAGGGGCGCGCTGCTTCAGTATCAGTCCCCTGTGCTATAGCCGGTGCTGAATTAGGATGCAGGGAATGAGTCTGGTACCTCGTAGTCCTGCAATGAGCACCTTACACCAAGGTCCTGTTAAAAAATGCA
>JAQQZW010000003.1:24692811-24708020 GCA_029814745.1 Zanclus cornutus | reverse complement strand
CTGATTTTGTGAACAAGTAGCTTAAAAAGCTAAAACGACCTGTTGAGCTCCAGAAGTGCAGATAGAGGAAGTGAGCCGTTGATGCATTGTTTGGTCTCTTCACATGGAAATCCACAGTTTGCATCATGTTGCCTACCAACAGTTAATGTTACTCAGTGTTACTCACAACATGAGAAAACCATCACAGCACTGGCCCGTGGAACAGATGACTGAATTAATAGTATCTACAGTTTCTATAACTTACTGTTGTGAGGTATTTACGTCATCTTCGTAAAGGTTTTTCAAATCAGAAAAACACCAAGTCTTTTTCTTTTTCTTTGAATTGAAGACCCTTAAACAAATGTTCTCAAATAAATGATTCCCCTTTTTGTTAAAGTATCCAAAGCATTTTCAGTGACTTCTCCATCTCAGTTGAACTGAGATATGTTTGGATGTATTCCTGCTTCATCATCTTCCCACTATTTGAACCTTTTAAAACCCAATTCTATTATTTTCAAGTTACAAGGCATCAAGAAGGGAAAAAGCAATTTCTTAGGTAAAAACTTTTCCTTGACTAAAGTGTTATTTTAGCTGAAGTGTGATTTAGCTGAAAAGGTTCACGGGTTTGAAAAGTCATCTCAGCATTAACAGCCATTCGTACGGCGGCAATGGCCTGGATTTACAGTCCAAAGTGGAATATAGTGAACATTAAGTTGGATATATGTGAGAGCTTTATACCTTTTCATTAGATTCAGCAGTCAGGCCAAAACAGACTTTATCAATCCAGGCGGATGCAGAAATCAAACCCACACACATGCACGTACTACAGCAGCAAGCCAGTATCACATCTTTTAACCGGGGAGGAAATGTCTGTTTTTGTTGACTCACTGCCACGATGGTTTAAAACCTCATCTTTATACAGTGACACGGTGATTGCATTATTGCAGTGGTGAGAACAGAAGGTTGAACGGGCCAGCTGGCATCAGCTCAAACCTTTCTTCTTTAATAAACACCTCTCTGCTGATGGAAGGAGGTTTTGTTGTTAGAAGTGGAACCTGCACCAGCAGTGTCCAGGCTTCATCTCTCAAGATGAAGAGTATAACAGGTCGTGTCTTTTAAATGAGTCACTTGACAGTATCAAGAATTAATCGACACATCTGCTCCCTCTGCTTTCTTTAAAACTGTAAGCTAGTGTTGCCATGTTTCACAGCAATCCCTGAACTGCAGCACACATTGGCCACGCAGCAGAGCCTCACGTCATTTGAGAAGTGTTAATTGATGCCTATAGCACACGTCAGACTCAATATACAGACAGAAGAAGTGGGCGAGGTACAGTAGCCTGGATGTATTCACCGAGCACGTTTAATGAAAGTGCTGTAATTCTTTGGAGCTGGTGCAGCTAAAGCCTGGAGAGCAGCTCGCCCTGTAATGCTGGTGCTGCTGGTATGCAGGCTTATAGCACAATGTGTGTGGGTGGTTTAATACATTGTTGCGCTGCTATGCTAACCTGGGCATGAAATGATTTCTAGCTCTGTGGCTAGCAAGCTTGAGACGTGGAGCCCCTCCTATCCCTGTTACATTTAATGTCAAAATGTGTCTTCTCTGTATGCGTGTAATCTTTGCTATGTGTGTGTGTGTGTGTGTGTGTGTGTGTGTGTGTGGATAACTTACAAGCTTGTCCAGGTCACGGTTTTCCTTCCTTACAACTTGCTGTCTCTGCTTGTTGAGCTCGATTCACTTTCCTCGAGAGTCGTGGTCACCAGCTCACTTTGCTGTTGTCATTTAGTTATAAAAGGGTGAATATTTACAGTTTCTTGTGTTTGGTGAAACAAACTTCTGTGAATCAGTCTCTTTAGTCTCAAGCAGTGTCTTGAAGTGTGGCTTCTCGTGTTTTTTCCCTCGTTTTCTCCAACTCAAACCCGGAAGTCCTTCTTTCTTGCTTCCTCCTCCACCTTTCAGGAGATGCTGGAACCTAATTGCCACAGCACAACAACGCCCCCCTGTGGAATGTCAGTGTGACCCTGCTTCTCTTAGCCCGACAATCACACTTGTTTCTACAGACACCCTGCAGCTGGTGTGCGTCGCCCTTTAGATTTCTAGCCAGTTAGCTGACAGTGTGTTTAGGTTGACTTGATTTGCTTGTATCACGGTAATACCAGTTGTTTCTGGTATTACCGAGGCAGGATAATCGACCTGGCAAAGTGGGCAACAACCCGGATCCTCCGGTTCACTTCATGACCATTAGATTTGATCATTTGTTTATTTGCAAATTGCTTGTGCAATTTGTTGTTAGCTAGCTAAGTCAGTGCTCCATGTAGAGGGACCCTGCATCAAAATCTAGTTTTAATGCCTGTATTGTTGAAGAAAACTGGGGCAGTAGTTACTACTCCAAGCATGACTGGTTGGTTTCTGCATCCCCAGACATATAACATAAAGCTGTAATATAGTCTGTGGAGTGTGCTGGACATAATAGGACTTCAAGCTGTCAGTTCAGAAATACTGCACAGAGGGTGGTAGGTTTAAGGTTGTCGATAGGGGGTCCAACAATAAATGTTTTGTCCTGGGGTGCTCGAACAGGCCAATCCAGCCAAGGGTATCCTTGTGTTTTAAGTCTCTTTTGTATGAGCGCGTGCAGTCGGTTACCTTTTGTGCTTTCATGATGGTTTGCTTGGAGATGCTGGTTGCAGCTGCAAAATAAAACCTTGGTCATTCATTGTTCGAAAGCAAAACAGAAGAGAATCACAGCTAATGAGTCGAGAGGTGACAAAGATTCTGTATTGACAGCAAACACAGCAGCATCGCAGAGGAAAAACTCATTGTTCTTTCTGTCGTTTCAGTCGACAGGGAAACCACAGTGTCCCACAGTTGTTGTTATTATCGTGGTTGTATCGGTGGAGAGCTCCTTGTCAATGATAATGATAATAATTGAATAATGTAATAATAGCTTTTACAGCTGGAAGTTTTTTTAAACTTTTCTTGCACAATAACAAAAACTTAGTACATTTAGTTTTGCCCATATTTGGTCTCTTTTCCCTTCCTGCAAACTCCTGTCCGTGAACCATGTGAGCTCCATTCATTCAGTGCTTATTTGCTCTTGGAAAGAGGACACTGAGGAATAAGAGCTCTCTTTGATAAGTGCCCAAAGTTGCTTGAGTGCCAAAACAAGTTTGAAAAAAAAAGAGAGAACCTGGTTTTTGCAGTGGATGTCATCATGCAGCATGTGGCAAACAGATACGCTGTGTGTCCAGAAGTATGAGACTGACTGTGACATTCCCGCTGTAGAGGCCACCTGCCCTCTAAAAAACACCCCGAGGCCCCGAGAAGGCGAGTTGCTAGAAAAGTTTGGACAATATAAAGATTGAATAAATCCTGTGGCTTTGTGATTCCGACTCCAACTTTTTACCCGAGAGAAATCAAACTGTCTGACTTTTATCTCATCCTCTAAAACCGTGAGGAGTAACGTCTGGATGAGTCATTCGGTCTGATTGTGTTCCACCTTTCTAACAGATAAACAAAGCAGCAGCCAGGCGAGCAAACTAAAAGTAAATACGCTTTCACTAAGCACTGGTGTGCGATTCTGGGTGAAATCAGCGGTTTCTGGTTCAATAATTGGGATGGGAGGAGTGTAGTGCTGTCCCTTCTTAGAAAGTTAGCTGACTAATCAGATACTGGGGTCATTTTCTAAGGTCTTCTAATGAGAAATGAGCTACAAATCATTTATAATTACCGGAAAATGCTTGCATCCGTAATAACTGCAACATTTATAGGAGATCGTATATTATGATTGTATACGCGTTTCAGATTTGCGATTAATCACTGTATAAAACATGCAATCTAAGAATTAAATTAGTGACGGCCGGCCCTGAAGAATTTGCTACGACTGGGGAACTTGATGATGATGATGATGATTTAACAACAAGACTCGGCGTCATTGATGTGAAGCAACATGGAACATGTGCTTGTGATTATGTCACAGCAGAGCAGGATTGTGAAGGTTTAGGTGGAATAACTGTGGTTTTATTCTATTATAAATAGTTTTGGATGAAGTAGGAATAACTGCAGATTGAATAAAGAGTCAGACCGAGGCCATGCAAGATTTTCCCTTCATTTCAACAGCCTCACGATGAAGAACCAAGTGTACTTGCAGTAATTATATTAGACAAGCTAAATGTTTGAAGATGGCGTAATAAAGAACAATACAAATAATTATGCAGCATAGTTGATGCACAATGAAACTAAAACTCTAAAATTTGAACTTCTGCCACCCTGTTATGAGTCAACAGTCCAACTGACTTTATTACCACCACAGACAGAACTTCTGGTTTGAGATTAGGCTAGGTGGCGCTAGAGCTGCAATATGGTTGTCCATTTCTGTACTAAAGGGTGGGTTTGATTTTAGTCCATCTTCATATAATTCTCACATGCCCGTATGCACTTTGACAGAGGTACAGATAAATCTACATTTGTATTATTTGTTTACAATGATGATCGCAGTAATGGTGAAAAAAGCCAATTTACAGCTGACAGCTCCCCCAGTGGAGAGTTTTGGAGTTACAGCACGGGGTAGTTCCATGAGGTTATTCAGATATAAAGGATGATGTAAAGGATATTTATTTATTATATTGAGATAATATTTGAAAAAATCACCATTTTAAATATGAGATGTGACCTAATTTGCACTGCTGCAGACCAAACCCCCACATTTATGAAAATATAAATAAAAAAATTCACTAAAATATTTTGATTTTTGTTTTTAATTACAGCTCGCATGAAATCATTCATTTGGGAAAAAAAAAAAAAACGTTGTTGAATGTTACACAAAACTGTTTTTTGTCACTTTGATTCAGCTAAAAGTCGATGATGGATAATATTTAATGCCCAGTCGAAAAAACAGATGTCTAAGCTATCAGACCAATTCCATGGATTTTGGAATGTAGGTGTAACTAATGCCAAGAAGAAGTTTGTTACTCTGCACGTGTATCAGATTTTATCATCAGGCTCTGTATTTTTGGAGGGGATGTTTTCTACTCCTCAGAAAAAAGGTGCTGCACAAATAAATGGAATTAACCTTTTTTGAAGTTCAGCGCTGTCTTGAATCTGGATTTCATTACAGCTGCGTCCCTGCAGGCTGCACAAATCCTGCAACCCCCTCCCCTCCTTCACCATTCTAAAATTCTCTCAAGGTCAGCTTTATGCTGTCCTGCGAATGTAAATTAACATAAAAGTCGCCATTTAGTGGCCACTTTGATCCCAGGTGCCTCCACTCAGTAGCATGAATGCATTTTTAGCATTCATGCTACTGTTTGAATCCACTGGGAACAGAACTTTGTAACCCTGAAGGTGTCAGCCCTTTGCAGAATGCAGACCATGAGCCTGCAATTTCCAATCATCAGCACCAGAATAAATTCAGCCCACTCAGGTATTAAAAACTGAAAAAAAGCTTTAAATGAAAGCCTTAAATTACAGTTTCACTGCAAATTCAATCCATTTATTTGTGGCTGACCTTAAAAGACTGACAGTATGTAAGAAAATAGGACAAAAGGGAGTTTTAATTCAAACACCGAAGGCCAATTGTCAGCCATGTGACATATTGTCGACGCATTATGTTTCCCAAAAGTTTTAAGCTGTAAATCCAGAAGCAGGCACAGACAGAACCTTTGTTACACTGTGACCTAAGATGTACTGTATTTTTTCCCCCAAGAATTGACACTGTAGCCGCAATCTACACGTTATCTGAAGAGGGCCAGTTGTCTTGCTTAAGTACAAATTAGCAAAGACAGAATCCAGCTGTGATTCTCTACCACAAGTGCCAGATATTGCCGGTCCTGATAGATCGTAAACTCTCCACTGTATTGAGTACATCGGAAATCATCTTAATAATGCATCTGGAGCACAGCCTTTTCTTCAAGGGCACAGACCACAAGTGCGAGTGATTTATACTAAGAGAGGCTGATAAGGATGCACACACAAACACACGCTCCATCTGTAAATCCGGCGGCCTCAGGGATTGACAAACTGAAAACCGTATAAGGGAGCTCAGAGCAGTTTGTTAGGATTATACAAGATGAAGCTGGAAAATATAAATAGACTAGATAAGTTGTTGTCATCCCTGAGGGGAAATTGGGCTGTAGCAGCAGCAGTAGCAGGTAGTGATGAGATAAATCAAAGAGGAATTGGATAAAAATAAGAGGAGGGCAAATGGGTATTTTGTAAACATACACAAAAGACAATTTATGCTCTCAGATATTAAGTAGGAATGTATGTGTGTGAATAACCTTCATAAACAGTCATCAGTCTTATCAGTAGCAGCAGAACAGAACAAAGGAAATGAGAAATATCGGCATTATGAGGGAGGAAGATCCACAAGCAGTGAAAAAGGTTTAAAGTTTTGCAGAACTTAACTTTCCAACAACTCTCGGTTGTTTTATTGTTGATTAATCTGGCAGGTTTTTCAAGCTTTTAATTGATTAATCATAGTCTTTAAAATGTTGGAAACTAGTGAAAAATGCCTGACACAAGTTTGCAGATCCAAAAGGAGAGTTTTCAAAAGTCTCTTTTTCTCAGACCAGGAGGCCAAGAGGCCGTAAGGTTCACTTAAGCTGTTTGTGACTCTTCTGTCAACCAATGACTATCCAGTTTTTTTTGTTTGTTTTTTTTTCCCGTTGGCATTTTCGCTGTTCCTATGAGAGTAACAGCTGGAGAGAGAACAGAGAGGCAGAAGAAGAAAGAGCGATACAACATGCGGCAACGGGCCTCGGGCTGGAGTCGAACCCTTGACCTTAATACACGGTGCGCGCTGTACCAAGTGAGCGACCAGGGTGACCCCTGGTCATCAAAGCTTGAACTGCGTTACAACTGATGTCTCTTTAATGCTGTTTATTTCACGGAAAGGGTTCAATACTAAAGAGGTTATATTTTTTAAAAATGCATTTTTATGTTCTTCTGTTGTCTTCCTTGTCCGAAGTGAACACGATAAAGACTGTAATACATAAGCAAAAGTAAATAATGTGCAAAAACATGCCAAGAGAGGTGAACTCGCCCCGTTCATACCCAATCATGATACTGTCACCTGTTACCGGTGAACCTGTTTACCTGTGGAATGTTCCAAACAGGTGTTTTCGGAGCGTTCCACGTCAGTCCAAACCTGTTTGAAATGTGCTGCAGCATCAGATTCAGAATAAGCAAATATTTACAAAGATAAATGAGGCTGATGAGGTCAAATATTACATATAATGTCTTTGAACAGTTTCTAAAGTGAGTACATGTCCAAAAGATGAGTAAATTATGACATTCTGCTTTATGTATTTACACAGGGCCCAACTTTTTCAGAATCAGGGTTGTGTGATGATGGTTATTTGACTAAGCTGACTGTGCCGGGACTCTCCTTCTCTCAGTCGTGTCTTTGCTCCACACTGTGACTTTAGGTAGGAAGTGTTTTGCCATCGCTCTGAATTAAATATGCTGCTGACGCGGTTTTGGGCCGCTCTCTACTGGGAGGGAAATTTGTGATCTCAGTGGAGCTAACCTGGATAAATGAAGCTCAAATGAAATGAATAATAAATGCTTGATGTATTTTCATCATGCTTCAGTTTACATCATTATAAATACCCATTACTAACCGACTGCAGCTTTTGTCAAATCTCAGGACACAGGTCTTCTGTAAAACTCAACCAATGCACTTAATAAACTAAGTTAGTGCTGAAAGAGTTTTCATAAAAACTTCATGGATGAATCATTTGTCCTTGAACAAGCTTAAATCTCAGTAAAATTCTTCATTACCTGTTTTACTGAAACAATTTGCTGTTATTATGCCTTTTTTTTCCTTTGAGTTTTGGAGTTTTGGTCATAAAAAAACATTTTAAGATGTCACCTTGGGCTCTCAGACACGAGGCATTTTACCATCCAAACGATTAAAAAGAAAACAATAGATTGACTGAGTAGTTAACAGTACTTGTATTCTAACAGTGCAGCACTTTACAAGAGAGGGCTCATCTCTTTCTTCCAGGTGAAACCTGAACAAGACAACGGCCACAGAGGAAAACAAATGAAAGTACATGTAGGATGTTTATGAGTTTTTAAAGCCGTTCAGACAAGTTAAATAAGGATGAGAATAACAGAGTGAGCCAATCAGAGGCAGAGTAAGGCAGATCATGAGAAAAAAAAAAAAATCCTGTACAAGTCCAAAGTGGCCATAGAGAATTTTTTCTTCACTACATTGATCAGATAAAATGCTATTGCGTGCTCAGTGATCCAATTCAGTCCCACGTTTTGCTTGATTCACGTGTGTATAAACAACATTAAACGGATAGGAAGTCCGTCACCACTCAGCTATGATGCATCTTAATCTTAATCCTACACTCACCATGCGTAAAAACACGGACAGCTCACTGAACAACACCGTCAGCCATCTCCTTTTATGGCCACTCCAGGCCTCCGTAGTACTCGCATGAGCAAAGATAAATCATCACTGTTGGAGCTTGAAGAGGTCACTACTGAGGCTCTAGACTCATAGTTTGGTTAAATATTAGTTTCACTTCCTCCCAGAAAGGATTTTATCATCTTTTCAACCATTAGACTAGAACCATTTTCGACAGAATAATTTAAAGGGGAGCTGCCCATCAGGGCATATTCATCTCTTTTAATTTCCATCTCTGTACCTGATCACGACTGTACTGTGTAGCTCACCCTTGTTTCTATTTCCCGCTGCCTCCACGCTCATCACGATGATGTATCAGTGTTACACCATTGAACAGATGGCTGCACTCTGCTTTAGGCAAGAGATAATATAGATTTATTCCATATGGATCTGACACCTTCGCAGTGTGATGTACTCTAAGTGGGAAAAGATGCTTTCTCACCCACTAAAGCACTCTAACCTGCCTTTCATGCCTTTTAATTCACACCAGCAACCTGCACTATCCAAGGTCAGACACAGAAAAACAGATCAGGGTCAGAGATCAAATGAAATTGCAGTGATTGAGTGCGCTGAATTACATTAACATTTATTTTTCCACGGGAAGAGTTTTGGCGAGCGTGTTCAGAACCCCAAATTACTCCAGTGGAGCTGCTTTGCAGTTCATCTTCAGACAATGGGAAGAAGCTGTGCTGCGATGTGATTCGGTCTTTTGTTTTTTTGTTCCTCTTGTTTTGCTGTGAAGCTGCATGTTGTGTAAAAACAGTCAGCTTCAGAAACAGTTTCCTTGGGTACAATAGAAGTGTAAAAACAGAAACAAGGGCAGAGGTTAACCCGGCTGATGAAGCACACTTAAAGATATTTTACGCCTCAATACATTATTGTACAACATAACGTGAAAAGAGAAAAAAAGGCATTCATACGCTCAGTCATAAACATGTCTACATTCACTGACTTCGCTCATGAAATCTAATCGCACACGTGAGTTTTAATTGGCCAGCTGCCACAACAGTGACAATAAAAAGACCTTTTCCCAATTCGTTAGGTTCATTTTTGATCCACTGATGATGAATCACAGTGAAAACCGGTCTAAGTTTACATTTCTCTCCCATATAATGTTGGGGTCAGGCTTTATCAGACCAATCACTGGGAATTAACATTTCTGCAAACCCCAGACGTGTTAAAACTCTTTACGTTTCCTGCATTAAAACTTTGCATTCCTGTTGTGGAGGTCTGGCTTGGTCTACGCACTAAAAAACCACATGGATCTGAAAAAGATCATTTTTGGGGAATAAAACACCTGTTTTGTTTTGTTTTTCATGAGGTCTGCTTACATTGAGACATAAAAAGGTTAGGGTTAGGAAAAGATTAGGTTTTAGATTAAAATACCTGCTTTTGTTGCCAAAAACACAGGTGCTACATGAGCCCATGTCTCACGACACCCAAAAAGCGGCTGTAAAACGCTCTGACAGTCACTGCAGTTCTCTGCTGAAACAGTGGTTTTGAATTCTGGTCCATTGTTTGGCAGCAGTCCTACCGAGGCGTCCTGCCGCCACCATCCCCTCCACCCTCCCGGTGAGAGAACTCAGCTCACAAAGGGCCAACATGCAATCGGACCTGCGCCACGTTTTCATGTGCTGTTGAAACGTGACGACACACGTTAATTGTTCAGATTGCACCTATCCCTGATTTGCAAAAAACATTAACATTAAATACATTGTTGTGACTACCATGCCGGCTATTTTCATGTGCAATTAAAATCCATTAATTTCACGAGTGTTTTGTCAGTGTTTGGTGCTGAAGCAGTAGCAGAAAATTTAAAATAAAACCATCACACGTCCATCCCATGAAACTGCTTTTTCACTGAGAACTGATATCAAATCAGTTTACACTGTTTATTAATCTCCCTGTGGGTTCTGACAGACTGAGCGTCGACTTGAGTCTCCAAATGACCAAACTTCAAATCAAACTGTGATGGAAACAGAGAGAAGCAGCGCAACTCGTT
Source organism: Zanclus cornutus (assembly GCA_029814745.1). Lineage (NCBI taxonomy): Eukaryota > Metazoa > Chordata > Actinopteri > Acanthuriformes > Zanclidae > Zanclus > Zanclus cornutus. The sequence goes on along the minus strand of JAQQZW010000003.1, from coordinate 24,697,623 downwards.
TCTGTTAAAGCCAAAGTTGAGTGTTGGTAGAAGACACAATGCAGGCAGCGGTCTCAGCTTCAGTGTTGTAGGCTGTGTCGACTCATCTCCACCTGTTTCCCAAGAGGATTTTCTATTACACCGCCCTTCTTTGATCGTCGCTTCACCTACAAGCAGGTACGTCTTTTTAGGCTTCGTCCCTCCCTGTGCATCACGTCACGTGTAACTACATAATCTGGCCAATATGTCAAATTGGCTTCAAAGTCTGGCACACTTCCTGGGGGCTTGTACCAAATTTGAAGCTTCAAAACGCTTAACCACACACCAATGGGTGACTTCACAGCGCCGCCGTCCACTATTCATTCAAATTCATCATACAGTCTGTGTTGTTGTCACTCCTTCAGAAACAGCTCATTTAAAGCATTAACAGAAAAGTGACTCTCAGGTCAGGACTTTATCTTTGATGGTGCAGTGAATCACCTGAAATGTGTTTTTGTGCTTCGTCAAAAATCTGTTTCCTGAAAAAAAGGTCAAATCAATGACATTTGAGAAATCCGGAGGTTTATTTTACAGTTTGACTAACAGCATCAGGCTTGTATGAGTGATTTCAGTGTCTGCTCAAACAGTTCCCCGCGGTCATCAACGTTTCTCCTCGCCGTCGTACCCTTCTCCTGCTCCCTCGAGTATGATGGACGCTCTTTATGGATGAGAGCTGATGGGAAAGGAGGTCATGTAGAGTGAAACGACAATATGGCTGCCCTGAAGCATTGCGGTCATCAGGGGGTGAAGGTACAAGCATGTCAAACGCTTGCAGCAAGAGATCTGCGAATGGCATTTCTGATGCAGATGATCATTCCAAAGGAAATATTGAAATCTGGACCCAGCCGGAGTCCAGACTCCTGAGCTCATCTCAGATATCTGCTAGTGTTTTCACACAGGCAGGGGGCTTGTGTTTGGGTCCTTTGTGCCATTTCAAGCCGTGTCGGCGCTGTGGGACTGTTTTTCCACTGTTAGGTTAGATTAGGTTAAACTTTATTGTCCCTGTAGGGAAATCTGGCTCGGGCACAGCGCACGGTCGCCTCATAAAAACACTACAGAACATCACATCATATGATAAAAACATGAGAATCATTGGCACGGTGTCACGTAGTTACTTCACATTAAAACCAAGAACAAAACAAAACAAAACAGACAAACGAACAAACACTTGAACGTCGTTGACGACATGGTGCTTCGTTGTCTGTGGGTTTAAGTGCACTGCTGCATTAAAGTGTAAAGTGTGAGGATAGAGTGCACGTGTTAGTATGTTTATTGCACATTGCTCCATCGACTGTTAACAAGTAAAAGGTGTTGATGAGGTGTTGGAGTTGAGCTGGTTTGCACAAACCTCAGAGCCTCTGCACTACTCTGCTAATGAACTTCCTCTAACTAAGTGGAAAACACATTAAAGCTGCTTCATAATAAAAGCATCCCGTTGGTTCTTTGGGGTAAAATCTAGCAGCAGGAAATGTTTGGCTTATGCCAGCAGTAACTTATCACAGCTCTGATAAGGCTGCAAGTGATAAATAGACAAAAACACGGCTGATCAGACAGAATCAACAAAGGTGTAGAAGTTAAACTGAGCTCCAGAGCACAGGTGGCGTCACAGGTCGGCCCTGTTATCGAGCAGGATTGCAGCACGGCTTAGCAAGTGTCGGTCTTAAATAGAATAAAGTTTGCTGCGCCTCAGCGTTGACTGAGAGGAAATGAGAGCTGGTTTGGGAGCTGACACTGAAGGTGACTTTGACTGCGTGCCTTGTTTTATCCAGCGTATCTCACAGCCTCCATGCTTTGTTTTGAGCTGCAACATTATGGTTTCCAGGCTGACTCATTAACTTTATTGCTCAATATTACTGTCTGTCTCCAGCTCTGTCAGCCTGTAATGGCAGAGCGTAATCATCAGTCGTCTTTAATGAGAGCAGACTACGGCAAGTTCCAAGCTGAAAAAATGAATTTTGCACATAGAAGCCAGTAAAACAAAAGCAACTTTGATTGAGAGAGAAGCAGAAAAATCTATTTCATATTCATCACAACATCCACGTTTGCCTGTATCAGGTCACCGTTTGTCTCTTCTGGATTTGTTTTGTATCCGCGGCACACAAATGTGACGCTTCATGGCTGCCTGATCATCAGTCCCAGATGTGTGAGCATCCCCGCAGTACTCGTATGCACCTGAAGATCTGCAGAGTTTTCACATCAGTGCACACGACGGCAAAATAACCTTGAAACTAATTAATTTGGTTGTGGTGTTGGCTGTGATGGATTCCTTTACTCAGGCAAGTTTCAAGTGTCTGCAAGCTGATTTTTGCTCTGTCACAACAAACTAAACTAAAAGGAAAACACTTTCAAAATCTAAATATACGTGCGCTGTATTAAGTGAGTTTAAATGTAGAGATTGTTCTTTTACTCTCTGAAGTTCAGGTTGTTTAATATCACTGTCTCGCTTTAGACTATTTTCATGTGCGAGTAGAATCCGTTTACTTCACATGCATTTTGTCAGTAGTTTATACTGAAGCAGTAGCTGAAAATGTAAATTAATACGTTCACATCAACATCCTCATGAAAATGTTTTTATTTGACAACTGATATCAATTAGTTTACACTTTTAATTAATCTCTTCCTGTGGAATATTGATGGACAAAGACTCCACTTGGGTCTCATCTCTAATTTACTAAACTACGGAACAAACTGACGGCAGCGCAGCTCGTTTTCTGCTTCTTGCTCCGATGCTTTCAGCTCAACTTAAACTAAACTTGAACCGGATGTTGACAAAGTCCTCCTCTGTTGAATGTAACCGACTCTTTTGATTAAGATCGGAGACATGTTGTTAATTCAACGTCGAGCATTAAGGCATGAAAATACTGCCAGACAGACGTGTATCCAGACAGATAATGAGCACTCTGGAGTTCAGCTTGAATTGATTTTAAAACCAAGTTCAAGTATAAATCTAAGAACGCTCTTAATGAGGCCCCAGACATTTATGGATATGTGCAGACAATCTCCATCAATTTCCACTATTCCACCTCTAGAGTGAGTCAGAAAAACACAAACAGCACACGGAGCCTTATAACCTGATAATAAAGAATGTGGTACCCTGACTGTCAGTGTAACACATTAACACACACCTGGCGAGATTTATCTGTAGCTAAATTAAGATCTTAAGATCAAATTTGAAACTGAAAGATGGAGAGAGATGTCAGAAATTCAGGCACATGAACTGAATGAGTCACAGACAGAATTATGTTTCCAAAAGTTCCAAATATGTTGAGATAAACCACAAACGGCAGATCTGACACTGAAAGTCTTGGTTTTGAAATAACAGTCACGGTGTCTTGCAGGAAAGTTTTCCTCAGCAATGGGACAAAGTTCAGTTCATTTCTTTTGATTTGAATCCTTTAATTGACATATTTTCAGTCATTAGCAAAACTGCTGCAGTTTGATGCCTTTCGATTTGAGCTGCCTCGGATCCTCTGAACTTCTGCAAAGACTTGTTTTTCAAGAATTTAAAAACGTCCCCTGTTTTCTGTTTAACTCATTTCCTTGAGATTAACTGAAATTTTATTGCATTATTAATGCTCTCTAGTCATTTATGTCAAAGTAACTTTAAAAAGAACTGAATCTGCATTTCTGTAAGTGTAGAATGAGCTCAGTGTCCTCTGCATGAATGGAACAGTTACACCAATAGAGTCACTTCTCAGATACAAATGACCTTTTTATGATTCCACCAGGACGATAACGTCAGTCTGACGAAGGTTTCAGATTGACCCTGTTCAATCTGTAACCTTAAAGCTTTATGGACTCCGTGTACGTTACAATGTGATGACAATGTACCGACATTTACTGACGTTTATTCTGACCTCAAGTGACCGCGTTTGATTTCAGGTAGGCCACTAAAAGCTGCAGGAAAAGCTCGGTACACACGTTTAAAGCAGAGTGTACATGCACACACAGCTTCCTCCCAACACTGGGGCACTTCTGGTGAATATTGGATGGAGTGAACTGAGGGCTTTCTGGGGAAGAGCACTGAGAGAGGGCATGGATGAAGCCAGGGGGAAAATGGAAAGTGACGGAGGCTTTCTCTTTGTCTTCTGCCCTCAAGTGCTAAAGTGGATTCAGTTCGTCTGAATTCGACCACCTGCAGTTCAAATCAGGTTCAGACTGACAGACCTTCACGTGGACTCCAGCTACTCCATTATTAGCTGATCAACACGGACAGAACTTCCCAGCAGTCAAAACTGAAAGTTTTTCTCTATAACATTACCTGGAGGTCATAGTTGGAATGAGGATCATTAAAAATAAGTAACCAAGAGTTTGATGCATTTGAAGACATTTCATACACGCACACACTTAAATCCAAACATAAAATATCAGTTGTGTTGACCAGAATCTGCAACAGTTTCAATCTCTACAGTAAAAAAATCCAAATGATCCCAAACTTTCAGGTTAACTGATAATATTAATCTTATGTGGAGCAGCATTCAGGCTGGATCACCAACAGGGCAGCAGCACAAAGGCCCCACACCTTGAACTTTCTCTTCAGGCATTGATTAAACCACTAAAACTCATTCTTGAACAAAAATTACATAATTAGAAGTTTGTTTGTTTTTTCCACCTAAAAAGTCCTTTCATGCCTTTTACCAGCTTAGACGTAAGTCTACACCTCTGCCCTCATGTAGTGCATGCATGCCTACATAGTCTCCACCTGTGCCTCCACCCACCCCTCCGCCGCTTGCCTGCAGCTTCAACTCTGCTCATCAAACGCTCAGTCGGCATCAGCAGCTTTGCTATCTGACA
>JAQQZW010000003.1:24412328-24426741 GCA_029814745.1 Zanclus cornutus | reverse complement strand
TTTTAACAGCAGCTCAGACTGATGAAGGCATGCAATTCCTTTCTGTAAGAGGAAAACTCAGAGGAAACTTCTCGAAACTCTGAATCTGAACTCTAAACGTCAGTGCTGCGTCCACTATTCCCAACGGAAGTGAACGTTACGTTAACTTCAAAGACATCTCGAGTTAATTGTCTTCAGAGTTGCGGCCTGTGCAGCTCCTGTGCAATGAGGTGTGTCTGATAGAAGTTAACACCTGTGCAGCCCTCTCAGCACCGTCAGGCTCAAGTTGCAGTGAAAGGACTTCAAGACATCATGTGACCTGTGCCTTCAGCAAGTCGTCTAACTGGAAAACAGAGGACACCTGGGACTCGTGCACACCGGCAGTACATGTAGAGAGCGTCTATATGTTTCCAGACAGGAACACTTATGCAACATACGGTAGACAAAACATACAGTGGCCTGGAGGAGCTGTTGGCGGTAGAGGCGTCCCACCCACGGGTGCCCTTTGTGTGTCTGTCTTTCAGCATGCACTTAGTGTATGGATGGAGAAATTAGCTGAGAAGTGGAGATGATGAGAGCACAGTGTGAAAGAGAGAGCAGGGAGAAGTGAGGGGAAACAGAGCTGATGGCAGATATTTTACTGATGACCGTTGAGGTCGTCAGGATGTTTTCTTGAAACTGTTCCCGCTCTCCGAACATCGAGCCTCCCTGGACTGAGGTGAATTTACAGCCTCTGCAGACGTGCTGAGCTGATACCTGTTTGCCAGCACAATGTAAAGCATTTAGCTGACAGGTGTGGAGGACACATGATGCAAAGTTATGATTCGCTCCGAGAACTGGACACAGTTTTTCTGTTACATGCTCGTCTGGAATTATACTGTAGTTGTCTTATGCAGTGAAGCCACTGGAAGTGTTAATAAATGTATGGTACTTTTTTAACCCTATGCATGCCATGGGAGCGTGTCTGACCTATGAAGTGCCACATTTTGGGGCACATTTAATCTACAAAGCGACCTGATCACTTCCAGTTCTGTTGTTCTCTTACTTTAAGATTAAGAGCATTTTTAATGTGGTAAAATAAGAAGACTTCAGACTCAAAAAGCACTAAATTTCGCGTTTCATTCAATGTTATTATTTTTATTTAAAGTTTCTTTATCTTTAAGTTTCTCTCTTTAACGCCCCCTAATGTTTACTAACAGTATTATTGATGGCGCTGCTGTCCCAAAAACAACTGGAATGTTTTGAGTGCTTCACAGTATTTTATGAAAAAACAATCAATACCATTTTGGAAACAGAAGAAAAGAAAGAAGCGTGTTCAGTGAAGAGGTCAAGTGAAATTGTCGTAAGTTTATATGTAGTCTATAGTGGAGACGTGAGAACAGATAGAAGCGTGGGGCTGCACCGAATGTCATTTTCGGACTTTTGAGGCTTTTGAGAGAAGCTTCGAATGTCTGTCGTCATATTTTATAACTTCATCACCCCCCCAGTCACCACTGTGTTACTCGGGCGAGTTTGACCACTGGATCAGTTGAAGGTTGAGGTGAAGATAAATCCTATTTTTAATCCCAACAGTTTAAAAATCTCTGAGCTAAACAGAATCCAGACTCCAGGAGCTCCAGTCTACCCCCGACTCTCATGGAGGTGCAATCAACATCAGCAGCTGTCTGCCCACATCTGTCCCTCTGCTCCACCCAGCTAACCCACACAAAACACACAGCTCTGCGACACATGAAATAATCTATGCAATAGCAAGTTGATTTGGACTACGAATGTCCAGATTCAGAGCTGGATTGTGAAAGCGAGGGTTACTGGAAAACAATGTAAATGCCAACAGTGTCATTGTTCTATGGCTCCTACATTCAGGAATCAAGATTATTTCCAGTTTAATTGTTTTTCAGATGAGCAGGTCTCAGCCTTTTTAGCTTTAAAAGCATTGAAATGAAGAAATGTGTCCAGGTTTAATAATGTAAACATCAGATGCGAGTGCCTCACTTTCATATTGTTCCTTTTTTGGGGGGTTTTAGAGGCCTGGGGAGGTTAAAATGTCAAGTATTTCACGAGAAAAAATTAAAAAGTGAGAATCACCTTGTAGCCCATCAGATTTATCACGAGACTCAATCTGCCGTCTGGAAACACTTCAAATTGAAATAAAAGTTAAAATAAAAGAAAACTTTACAGCACAGTTTAATCTTTTATCTTGAACACCTGCGTTCTTGCTGAAAACACAGACAAAATTCACACACGTAATTTCCAAAGAATTTAGACTCACTGATGCTTATAAGTTTTCAAAGTGTACTAAACGCTTTACTTTCTCCGCTCTTATGGGGATTCTTTTTTAGGGTGAGACCTGCCAGCACAACAACTAAAGGCTGCAGTTTCAAATGTGGTCCGATGCTTCCCCCTAGAGGTGCAAGGCCTGTATGTCTGCATATGAGTTTGTGTGTGTGTGTGTGTGTGTGTGTGTGTGTGTTCCTACTTTAGTCTGGAAGCAGCAGAAGAGCTGTGTCAGGTACGGGTGTTTTCTGGCCAGAGCCAGGATCCGTTTCTCGGTCAGAGTGCAGTCCACGTCGTCGTCCTGCAGGATCACGTCTTTCTTCAGCACTTTGACAGCGTAAACCTCATCGCTGCCTTTCAGCTCCGCCAGCATCACCTGGTCACATGACACAGCACAGTCAGAGAGTGGTCAAAACAACTAACGTGACACTAAAAGGAATATTTTCGACAAAGCTCTTCCTTCTCTTTCCTGTTTTCCCCTTCCCGTCTCCCATTTCTCCCTCTCCGCCCCTCATTGGACAGATTTGTTCCTGAGTTCTGATCCATCCTTGTTACCTTACATCACTTTTTGTTTCTCACATATGGAGACAGGTAGAAGTGAAGAAGAAGGGGAAAGACAGATGGATAGCAGACAAAAATAAAAAGCACAAACTGATGGTAAACCGAGCTGAAGAGGAAGCAAGTGAACAAATGCCAAAAGTCGTGCGCTCACCTTTCCGAAACTTCCTTTTCCAAGAACTTTGATGAACACAAAGTCGTGCAGGTTCATCCTCTTCACTTCAGGAGCTATGTGACCTTTGACCTCTCCGTTCTCCCGGCTTCCTTTGCCCTCAACTCCGACGCTGCCTCCGTCACCTCCTTCTCCCCCACCTCCATGAGAGTCCCCCGTTACCGTAGCAACAGATGAGGCGGAGGAGAGGGTGTGTGTTTTGTGCTCCTCTCCGCGGTTGTCGAACGACAGAACCTTCCGGATGTTCTCCAGCTCCTTCGCATCTGAAAATGAAAAGGGGAGTTCGTGTGTCTGTTCATTTGGTATCATGCAGGTTACAGCTGACGTGTGAATGTCAGAACTCGTGCTACCCTGGTCACACGGTGAGGTGGGGGCGGACTTTGAGCGATCGTCTTCTGTCTTGGGCGCCCCTGTTAACGGCTGCTGGGGTTCCGGACCCTGAGGAAGCTGCTTAAAAAACAAAATGATCTCTGTCAACATCTTCATCATTGTCTATTGAAATGCTTTCAATGTATAAATGTTAAAACATCTAGCTGACTTTGTTCTAAAACTTGCGGATGACTCACCTTTTTCCGTCTCTGAGCGCTGTTGAAGATCTTGTCCGGTGTGACTCCGAGGTCAGAGAGGACTTTAGCGATTCCTCTGGCATCCACGCCACAGTTAGGAGCTACGTTACTCTCACAGCGCCTGTGTACATTCACTTTACACACTGAGACACACACACACAGACACAAGACGACAAGTTAAGAACAGCCACTAGAATGAGTTTGTAAGAGTGATGATACAAAAATACTTGTTTCTTTTGTCCAGGTCGAGTGAACTGCACCAAATGTACGATAATTCAACCTGTTGTCACTCTGAACTTGTCAAATACATGCTTTTTAAAGCAAGGGGCACCACTTTAGGGTCTGTTTGTGACGTGAGGGGCTTTCAAGTAACTACGGAAGTGTAAACCCATCCGCAGGAATACTGGACGCTCACAGCAATGGCTCCAACCTGCGAAGTACAAAGAGTGAAAAAGTCCCAAGAGGGGTGAAGGTCGCGGCAGAGTGGTGGATCACACGACTTTCAGCCAGGAGAGCAGGGTTTGTGTCTCAGTGAGACGGGTGTCGTGAAACAGCGACAGTTTCACAAGATAAACCATGTTAGAAAGGCTCAGCGGCAGGAAGGCTTTTAGTGTCGCACACAGATGCCAAAATGGTAGCCAGTGCTTAAAAACGTTACGCCAAGAGGGTCCTGACCAAGCGTCAATATGTGACGAGCTGAGAGCGAGAATTAGGTGAATAATTACACTTTCATTAACAAAAGCTAACACGGTGTTTGTCTGTACCTTTACACTGGAGCCCCTGCCGCAGCAGACCCCAGAGCAGAGACCCACAGTGGTCGCAGAAGGTGAGAACTTTGAAGTTGTGGATGCTGAACTTGTGCGGCACGTTGACACTGAACCTCTGAGAGCCGACTGGCTGTGAGGGGCACAGAAGGACAGAGAGACAAACCTGAAACTGAGCTTTTTAACCCCCTGATGTCCAGTTCTGATCAGAGGTCTTCATGTTTTTCTTAAAGGTGAATAAACTGATAGAAAGATGCTGTCACTTCATTCAGACATGTTAAAAAGAAAGTTGCATTTGACTGATGTCTGCAGCATTAAAACTAAACTGCGTTGTACGTAGTAAAAGCAGCCTGTGGTTGCGGATCGGTACCTCCCCGACTGTGTCCTCCTGCTTCTTCATCCCTGCACACTTGGTAATGATCAGCTCGTGGCAGCGCTTATGGACCACACAGGTACACACTGCAGGAGGAACACACACATGGGAGTGAGAAACACATTTACATGGCAGTCGTATGTGTTTGAAGCGCCTCCAGGTGATAAAATTAAGATTACGACACACTGGATTATAGAAATGTAAAGACGTGGCTTCAATAGAACTCCATCCTACCTTGACACTGATAGCCCTGCTTTCCTAAGACGCCCCTGAAGGTCAAAGAGGGACAGAAAATATGTTGTTATGCATAATCAATATAAACTGTATGTACAAAGCTTTTTAAGATCTGTTTTTTGTACCATTGAGGATGTTGTAAGAGGAGATAAAAAGCGTATGTGATTCATTTATAATCAAAGACAAGGAAAACCTGCACTACTATTGAACAACACCTGCCAAGAAATCCACAAAATTAAATGTAAAGTCCTCTGAAAACGGCACATTTTGTTACTCTCTTTGGTGCTGTGTTTTTGTGCATTGACCTCAGAAACCCTGAACACAGGAGTCTTCTATCAAACTCAGTTTTCTTGTGACTCTGATTATAAATCAAACGTTCTTTCAGAGGCGAGTTGAAAGGCAGCAAAGCTCCGAGGCCACATGGCTTCCATGTGCGTGACGCTGACACGGTTTGTAGAGATGGAAACAGACACAGCTGGCTTTGGTTATTACTCAACACTTCACACCATCCAGCGTGTTTATGTGTAAACACGACTGCAGGTTAGCGGGAGAAAGCAGATGAAGGCAGGAACTCAAACAACATGTTTACACGCACCAGCAAACCATCACTGTAAAACATGTGTTTACATGCATTTTAAACCAAGCGCAGCACTTTCTGTATATGATGCTGCAGTCTGAGCACTGTTTTTCTTTCTTGTTCTCCTTCAGAACATTTGGACTGAGGGTGCAGTCATGGAACAGGCTCCGCAGACACACGTCACATACTTTTTCCTTACTGACTTTACAAAGAGTCTGAGATTCAGCTGCAAATAAACTTATTTAGACTCCTTTCCTGTTAAAATAGCTTGTTAAGCACCTGCACTAGTGGAGGGAAAAATATCCTTATGGGAAAATGTCATATTCTTTTCCAGCTGCGGTTTGCTTTGACGCCAAATATCGATATTTGTATTAAAACATGCAGGCAGTCGAAATGGATTCTCCTGCCAAATTTGACTAAACCGAGTCACTGTTTGATGCCACATATCCTTATTTGTCTACATTCTGGCAGTTCAGCCTTTTGCCAGTTTATGGCTTTTTACATTGGAATGATAGCACACATGGACAAGCACAAGATGCAGTCAGTGTGTGTGTGTGTGTGTGTGTTAAACAGGCACTGAGCTAAGACTCTGTGCACTTATTTGTACATTGTTTTATTTCAGTTGTCAAACTCTGAATCTGACACTGCAGTGAATAAATACAGAATTCCTGGTTTTTGCCTTTTTAGGGGTATTTTTTCTTCTTCAGTTGCACAGACATCATGTGTATTGTAGATGATTGTCTTGCAATGTGTCAAATATTGCAGAATCGCTGCCATCGTTATTGTGGGCAATGTTGGTATCTTGATTGTATCACACTGTGAGTTACTCTGTGACTCAATCCCCTAATCTGTATGGCAAAAAAATAGGATTATCCTGCAGATATCTAGCTGTGTTAACCAGGTTAACCTGATTATTAAAATGATTTTTTTTGTTTTGTTTTCATGACTTTTAGAAACACTAGCCCTCAAGTGCACACAAATCTTCTGGGAATGTATTTATGACTGTGTAAATGTGATGAGAGTAATTGTCTTTATTCTGTAGAGAACTTTAAAGGACCTTGTGTCTGAGTGGTGCTTCATAAATAAACTCTCTTTGCCTTTAGTCTTCCTCTGTTTGACATTAAATTTGACAAAGACGTGGGACATGAGCATTGTGCTTTTTGCAGGTGTTTTTGTGTGTGTGCCTACACACTCATCATCAGAGGGGTGTGTGTCCTCACCAGATGAAGTCCCTGCAGTGGGAGCAGTAGGTGGGCTGTCTCAGGTAGGTGGCCATGAACTTGTGTCCGTTGACCTGGTGGACCCTCCGACGGACGGCACCCTGACGCTTCCTGGGACGCATCCGCTGTCGAAACACACGCTCCTCATTCTCAGTGGAGCCCGCCGCAGCTGCACGCACACACACGGATACAGCAATATATATACATATGTATAATTATACATAAAGTTATACATATACATAAAAGTATACAGTGTGACAAAGAAGTATCGTGACAAATATTGTTGCAGGCATCAGCTGCTTTTGTTGATGTTTCCGGTTTCTGGCTTTTCTGAAATAACCCCAACAAATAAGAAAAGCTACTGTGCATGAGCTGCACTGAAATAGTGTTGTTTACTGCATCCTCAGGTGTAATATACCGCAGGCTGTCTACTGTCTTTTTGTAATAAAAGCTGAAGAATCATCAATGAGATAAACAAGCAGGGCTTGCAGGATGTGGTGTCTGTGCTCCTCAAAATCTGCAATCACACCGTTTAGCCTCTAGATGGCAGTGACACTGTGTGACTGAGCTTGAGGTTGTAGGTCCAGTGATAAATTAAAAACACTGATCTTATCTTTTTCACACAGTCAGCCTGTCCTGTTCTTTCTGTCTCTTTGTGTTTGATTACAGACGGTTTACCCAGCGGAACAGCAGAGATTTCAATTAGCTGATAATTTGTGTGAATCATCAGACAAATAAACATGTCGAGTTGAGGGAGAAAAACATGACAGAATAAAATGTTTTGGCGCCTAAATTTCTAATATTCTGAATATTCCCTAAACCTCTCACTGTCAGCTGAGTGTTTTCTCTGTTTTTCATTGTTAATTCATTGTTGTTGGTTTGACAGACTTCATTAATGGATCACATATATGTTCGAGTGACTTTTAGAGGAAAAGTTTAACTTTGAGAGAATGAAAACAAGAACAGCGGAACAGAAAATGTATTTAATTCTCAACTTAATCCAGATCACAGTCACAGGGACTGAATGGACGCCAGGCCTCACCAGGGTACAAACAGAGCAGACAAACACTGCTCAGGTCAAGCGTGAGAGAATGCTCGGGGTGGTAAGTACATCAAACCCCGACTGCAAGAGATGCAAATGTAATCTGTCACAGTTACACTATAAAACAGATCCACCAGACACAGCTGCAGAAAGAGGAAATCTTGTTAAGAGTCTTCAAAAACAAGAAAACAAGGAGTGCAGAGGGAAACACGTTAGACACGCTGAAGTAATGTGTACTGCTCTAAGGTAAAACAGCTTCAGGATGAGGAAGGAACTTCCAAATATTACACACTACAGTTTTTATCATGCTATCAAATTACATAATAAAAAAATAAAGGATAAGTCCGTCAAAAATAACAAAAGGACATTTTACACCAGCTTTTTTTATGACCTTTTAACCGTTTATCCCATTTAGGTCTTCTGGTTTTTAGCGTTTTAAAATGTAAAAAAATAATCATTATAAAGTAATATGTATAATCTAAAAAACTGCTGCGACACAAATAAATAGAGAGACAATAAATGATGCACTGAAGTGGCTCTCAGCACTACCTTTAACTTATATAATGAGTTTTACCAGATATCAAATACATTTTGCAGAGTGATCCAACTCTTCCCTCAGTGTTAAAAAAACATCTTTCAGATCTAACCAGGTGACATAACTGCTTTGTATTTTTGGAAGAGACTGACATTCTTCCTCTGACTCCGGTCGCCCTGTTCGCCATCATCAGCCCACTGAGTAACTGAGCTTCACACAGTCCTTTTTCCACAGAAGCCGAGGTATGAGAGCAAACTCAAACATAATCTGTCCTCTGTCTTTCATCATTCAGCCTCACTACCTCAGATCATGTCAGAGCGTGGAAATGACTCAGAATGTGCCAGTGAGGTGAAATGAGTTCATTCTTTAGTAGTCGTAGCTTTCATTACGCAACCTTTACTCGGTTTTTTGTTGTTACGCCACAAGCAGCAAGGATGCCAAAGAATGTCTGTCGGTCAGATCGTCAGGTGGTCTCTACATCCGTCATTCCATCCAGGGCGAAACTTTTCAAAAACTACCGACTGGACTGATGTGATATTTGCTGTGGATCCTTATGTTCTCTAAAGGACGACTCTAGCCTTTCCTCCTTCACCTCTGCCAGTTCAAAACAACCAACTTGCACAAAAGAAACATAATATTTAAACAGACGACTACCATTAACTTTAATGAGCAGATTTATGCTCCCCAAAAGATGATGTCCTCAAATATTTAACGCTCTCGACCTTTCCTCTAGCGCCACCTTCCAGACACACTTTACATTTGCAGCGACTCTCCTGTTCAACCTCCAGGATTCGAAGCACATTCCTTTCTCCCCATCATGCTGTCCTGTCCTCACTCTTCCAGCCCCTCTGCTATACGCCATCACCATCGCCTAGCAACTGACGACTGCTGCCTAGCAACAGTGTTAGACTTAGCGTCGTCCACTGGGGAGGGTTTAGGGGTGGGGGGGTCTGCGGTGGACGTTCTGTTCCTATGTGATGTCCTTATCACAACCCCAAAAGTTAGACTTGCTCTGACCGAGACATTGTAACAAACTATAACAAGTGACACCACGGATAATGTGCACCTTTATCATTAACAGTACCTATGAGCACTAAAAATGTCCTGCTAGAAACCCCTAGAGGCTACAAAGCTCATTACACCTCTTAATATTAAAGTTCAGGAAGTAAAAAAAAAAACATACTGACAAATCTACTGTCCAGTACCTGCGGAGATATCATGTTCTGGAAGTGTTAGACAGAGAGATGGATGGGCAGAACCTAGCAAAGGGTATCCCTGAGTCTCAGCTGGGACCAATAAGCTACTTATTGGTACTCTTATCAAAAGTCCTCCATTATTTAAGGCCTAAACACACTGAAACCGTCTGACATGCACATTTTGAAGCACACCCTATTGTTTTAAATAGCCGAGCGAACACCAAAAGTGTTGTGAGGCACGTCAAACGGCCTCGATGGCCCTGCTCCAACCCTGGTTTGATGTTTAGAGCATCAGATGAGAACCCAGCAACCAAAGCTGGTTTTTTTCTGCAGCCCATGTACCTGATAAGAGAGAGCTAACAGGAATGAAAAGCTAAGGATAGAAAGAGAGAGAGCTGAGCACAGCACACAGCTGAGCACCGCTCGGCGCTGCACGCCGGACACTGAATTTGGTCATTACTCATCTCTAATGATCAAATTCAGCTGTTCTGAATACTTATCTCAGGTAAATGTAATAATGTTCTGCTGCGACTGCGAGCAGACAGCAGGAGAGGAGACGGTCAGAGCCGCGTGATGTCAGAGCCGGTTTTGTTGTTGACAGGAAGCTGTTTGTGGTTACGTTTGTGTGTGCGTGAGCAGGCGCGTCTTGGGGTCCTTGAGTGACATGAAGTCTTCCGTGTCACTACAGAGAAATTTGAGTACAACATATAAAGAGTGAAATTTTCCAAAAACACAGCTGGTTCTGTTGGAATTTCTAATACGATGCCTTCGGTGCACCATAGAAGCATCAAGTGATGAGCGTCAAATGCAGCAGGTGTTAATAAGGTGTTTTTATTTTCCATAATAAGCAACTGCTACGCTGATCCTGCTGAAGTGAGTTCACTCCTCCTCGAATTGTAACCTGTCTGCTACAAAACAGATACCTGTGCGATGTTTACAACACAGTGACACCAAAAACCAGGATGTAAAAATGTGGATCCATTGTTTAATAACACAAAGCAACAGCAAGCATCTGCCTGAAAAATCCAGGTGAGCAATGTTTTCAGTCAAATGCTAACATCAGCATGTTAACATGCCCACACTGACGATGATAAAGTGCTGATGTTTAACAGGTATAATGTTTACTGTCCTCACCATCTCAGTTTAGTGTGTTAGCATGCTAAAATTTAGCAATTATGACCTAGTACATATTGCAACTAAGGCTGATGGAAATGTCATTAATTTTGCAGGTTAGGGTTGGAAAAAAAAAAGATTGGGCTAATTGATTTTTGACCTGGTGATGGTGTTATTGATGATGATTGTATCCTGTTTTCCACTTTTTTTTCTCTAATACTTTCAAATTGTGAGGCACAAAGAAAAGAAGAAGGCAAATAAAGAAATGAAAGACCTTCAACATTAAATGAAAAAACAGGCAAAGATTTTGTGTACCAGACTTTTAAGATTGGAGTTTAAAAAACAAGAAAACCCAAATATCACAGATATTTGGGTGAGATTTGTTGTTAGCACATGTAGTGTCCTGATGGTTTTGTTGTCCTCTGTCCTGTAATGTCTTGTAATGGCAGGTGAAACTGTCCAGCTGAGGGTTGTGTTGAGAAAACTCTGACTTCTGGCCAATTACTGCACTGACTACTGTTTAAGGTGCTGCTACAACAACTAACTCAGAGTGATTAAACCTCAGTCTGTCACATGGCTCTTCTTCACTAATGGAATCTACGGCCTTGGCCCTGTCAACTGCTACAACAAACACAAACACACACATACACAAAGCCTTAATTACAGACCCACTGTGTCCTGTCACCCGTTATGCTTCACTCCATTTCCAGTCTGTACATTTGCATTTACACACAAACAAAAATACACACACAACCATAGTGATGAAACCACCGATGCTTCTGATGACATGGTCAGAAAAATGAGGATCCCACTGGTAACCCACTTGTGTGGTGACATGGATTTCTCTTTTCAGCTGTGTGTTTGTAAGCGTGTGTTTGTGAGTGAACACCTCTCTTCTTGTTCAACCCATTTTGAATATTAGATCTTTGGAATGAGTGATTTCACTTTTCTATTTTATCAGTATATTTGGTTTAAATTTCAGATTTTAATCAGACTTGCTTTGCTTTATGTCACAGTTAGGTAGTAAAGAGATAAATATATGTAAGAAATACAGAAACACGAACAGAGATATGGAGGTGTGTGTGTGTGTGTGTGTGTGTGTGTTTGTGCGTGTATGTCTGTCTGTTAAAAAGAAAACAAAAGCTTGCGTATGTACTGCACTGTATATTTGAGACTGACAGCAGCTAACATTAAAATGAGTAGGCACTGTTGAGTGACAGAAAAATATTTCTATGCCTCTCAAGGCTGCTGCACATGTGCTGTTCAGAATGTCAGATAGAGTTGGAAAGCTGCTGTCTCACAGTTGGGCTGGGGGTGGTATACCTAAACATTTTGTAATTTCCAAATTAGAATTACCGCCTCGTGGTTGTACGCCTCTGCAAACCGGTCAAGTTGCCGTATACATCCATTGTTCAGAGGCACATAATATATGTTGTCAAGACTTTGACAGAAATTAATAAAAGCTATTAAGTATATTTTTTGCGAAGTGGAAGTTTTCACTATATTGACATGTATGATTT
This sequence comes from Zanclus cornutus, assembly GCA_029814745.1. NCBI lineage: Eukaryota > Metazoa > Chordata > Actinopteri > Acanthuriformes > Zanclidae > Zanclus > Zanclus cornutus. The sequence continues at coordinate 24,414,618 of JAQQZW010000003.1, read as the reverse complement.
TAGTGAACAATGTCAAGTAACAAACATGCTGTCTTCACTTACAGACTATTTTTACAGAGTACAGAGGACTGACAGAGAGCTTCATCATATGATGAAACGACAATTACCTGAAACACAATATCAGCAAAAACAATGAACTTGTGGTGGAATACAACGCTTCAATGTTGCCGTAAAGAAACAAAAACTCTAAAACGTGGATGTTTCAAACACATATTAAACCCGGCAGCACGGAAGATCAATACAATCAGCATAGTTTCATGACAGTTCCATCAGCCTACGTTCCCACTGTCGCTGGTGAATAGGCATAAAAAGAGACAATCTGACAGTCTCTACTCACTGTAAACTCTAAAGGGCCAGACATAACAGGATTGTCAACTGGTTCATAAACTCAGTTCTGTTTATTCACACAGCTACTTTAAACACCACATAAAACACTTAATCCACGTTTGTTCCTATGTTCTTACCATTTATCTAACAGATGGCCGTCTGCACTACAAACTGAGTGCATAATATTTATTTTTCTGTTACAAACAACACAAAACAGAAAAACGACAAATTTTAAAATCTAGAGTAATGCTAGCAACAATCTGATGTAAATAGGCAAAGCTGTGCTTTGAGCTAAATGCCAACGTCAGCATGCTAACATGCACAATGTTAACAAGGTGAGGTTAAGTAGTTGATTACCATAGTCACCATCTTTTTTAATCATATCAGCATGCTTACATTAGCTAATTAGTATTAAACCCAAAGTTCAGCTGAGGCGGATGGGAATGTCATAGCAATCCCTCCGACAGCTGTTGAGACATTTTGCTCAAAACTGAAAATATCAACCACTTGGTGGCGCTAATGTAAGAGTCACCAAATTTAGACGTATGCAACCTCTGGGCGCTATGACTGTTTATACAAAATTCTACGGCATCCATCCAGCAGTTGTTGAGATACTGCAGTCTGGATTACAGTGTTGGACAGACTGAATGACATTAGCATCCACAGACACACGCTACTAATTGCTAATAGAAGACATAACGAAGGGAGATGAATCTAAAAAGCAGTCACAGGAAGCACTGCAAAGAAGACAGGGTTCTTGGCATTTATCTATCAGATAAATGGTAAGCAAAAGGAAAGTCAGTGGCAACGGAGCAACACAACAGGCTCCTACTTGACATACCGGAAGAACAGTCACAATACAAATTTAAATGTCTGCTTCACATATAACTAAACAGGTTTTAATCAGGATTTAACTACAGAAGGTTTATACACTACCAGTTTCTTGTGCCACCTAAAATTTCAGTTGTAGTCAGTAAAAGAACACCTTCACTGTGCAATGTGATTGGCCAACAGTTTGTAAAATGTAGTTTGTTTGAAGCAAACAGAAGTTTCCATTGCTCCAATCATTCACCCAGTCGCATTTCTAGTCTTGATGCCAGCTGCAGAACCATCTGAACCCTGCCTCAAATCACTCCAACCAAAGGGATTATTATTCAAATAAAGTTTTTCAGACAAAAGTGGATGATGATTCAGATTCAGAGAACCCGGCCAGAGCTGGTTCCATGGCTCGGTTTCACATTCAAACTGTAACAGCCTAATCACTTCACATACACACACACACACCAGTTAAGCTGCAGATTTTTTCTGGCCTCTTCCTCTGTGGACAAACAATGTCCTTGTAAAACACAAAGCCTCTTCACGATGAAGGGTTGTGAAGACTGTGGTTGTGTTAATGCTGCATTAATACATTTATTAGATGGCTCTCATACCCCGACAGGGGAGAGGTAAGGAGACTGAAGCGGTGAGAGAGGCAGAGGAGACGTGGAGCAGGACGAAAACAAAGACTATGCACCTGATGCACAGTAGATATCCATTTTAACCTTTTTAACTCCTGCAAACACCCTGTTGTATATTTTCTCTAATACATTTCCTCTTCTACGATTTTTTTCCGATCTTCTTACTCTTCAGCTGTCCTTCATTAATTCCACTCTCACTTTTCGAAAAATCTTTCCATCTCTCTACTAACCCATTCAAAAACTCCCTGTCTTTCTCTTCAACCTTTCCTGTTATTATTTCCCTATTTCCATACTTTTAATCCCTTGTTTTATTTCATCCTACACATGAAAAACACACTCTTTTATGAGGCAATTTCACTGCAGTTACCATAGTAACATTCGGTAAAATCCCCCAGTCATTGATGGGCTGTCTGGCTCAGTGTGCTGCATACACATACACATACACATACACATGGGTACACATACTAGTAACAGTCAAATACCCAGAATCAGCGTGTGTTAATGTG
>JAQQZW010000003.1:23901062-23915314 GCA_029814745.1 Zanclus cornutus | reverse complement strand
GGTAGTTTACTAACAAACAAGAGAAAACAGTTTTTTTTTTCTTTCACCCTCCACTCCTCCATTTCTTTATTCTCTCTTTTCTTCTTATGTGCTTGGCAAAACAGTCTGGAGGCTAGAGACAAACAAACATCGACATGTGTACATTTTACTCAGCCAGCTCATGTGGAACAGATTTAAAACTGAACTGAAAGCTGAACACAGTACATACAGAGCTGATATAGTATTTGCTATCTTGGCTCGGATCTTGTCACTCCCCTGCAAACAAACACTTGAAGCTCAGCACAGTGGGAGAGCAGAGGGTGGCGATAACAAACTTCCACCCCCACAGGGAGCAGTTTCCACAGGGTTCATTTCTTTGAGGCTGAACTGGGGTTTGTTGCCCCACTTATTTTATTTGCTCTTTTCTGCTAAATTGGATTACTTTTTAAAAAATTGTTTTGGGTAGCTTGTGATAATTCCCCAGACGACGAGTTAGAGACACAGTCCAGTGAACTGGCCCCTTCTCCTCTAGTTATCATGATTGAGGCTGACAGGGCACAACAGCAAAACAAAAGTTCATTACAACAAGTCTGAAACTTTTTTTTTTTCTATTCAAATTATTATTTGTTTACAAAGTCATATCTCTGTGAGCTCACATCTGTTCATACAACTGAGGACTATTCAAAAGGCTTGGAGATGATGTTGAATTAATGTTCCTGTTGTTTTCTGTTTGTTTGTGTAATAAAACAAAAGAGCAGAAGTGTGTCATGCAATCAAACACTTTTTTTTTTTGTTCTTTTTCTTTTTGGAAGTATTCAGCGTCAAAACTCCTTTCCAGCACCAAAGGAAAAACCCAAAATGTCCATTACTGAGTGATGTCAAAGCTCTGTACATACATATATATATATATATATATATATATATATATATACACTTACACACACAGTCTGCTTGGAAATACTAAAATCTGGTAATGCTGCAATGCTGCAACACATAAGGGTAAAAGCACCAACAGTAAAAGCCGCCTCATCCCTTCTTGCACACTTGTCTGTTTTACCAATACATGCAGCTTACAAAATGCTTTTTTAATCGCATTTTTCCTTCAATGTCGACATAAAGTTTAGAAAACTAAACTCATATAAGATAATTGGGGTCAAAGAAAAAATAAATGGTCAAATAGAAACTGGTGCAGACAAAAAAAACACTATGGAAATAAATGGGGTCATGCTTGTTTATTAGCACTCTTAACATCAGAGCTTTTATTTGGCTGGAACTTAAATATATAAAATCATTCTATCGCAGTAGATAACATGATTGAGGTTTTGAGTTTTTTAATCCCTTGGATTTCTCTGAATTTATGTTCACAAAATCTATGGGGGCATATTCTGGCATCAATCAAGAAAAACATAGTCCACCCCTTAGTATAATTTTAGTTATTTCTAATTAATAATTTATATCAGACTTGCATAAAGATTTCATAATGTGTCCTTGATAAACTCTGGGAGGGTTAACAATTGAAAAGTTGGTGTTGTGTGGCTGATGTAACTTTAGCGAAGTCTTATGAGATGGATGTGACGCAGCAAAACTTGTGTGACGGTTTAGACTTTCTATGAATACGTGCAGACATCAGAGAAAGAGATCAAGAGCCAATAACTGCAGATACATCACTGACTGAATGAGAGAAGTAATTACACTTTACAAAAGGAAGGTGATAGTGGACTGTCTGAAGAATAAAACAGGTGCATTTCCCAAAGAAAAGCTGGTTAAAGAGAAACTACAGGACTAAATTACTTTTTTTGGGGGGGACTGCAAATAATCACACAGGTTATTATAATATTATATATTAAAAATAACAAAAATTGTTTTTTTTCTTGGATTGAAAGTCTGGTACAGTCAAATTTTCTAACCCAGCTCCATAAAAGTGACATAACAGGCAAGACTCCAAGGTCTACAACGTATGTCGACCTCCCAACCCCGACTGACGAAGCAGCTGCCACAAAGAGAGTAAAAAGTAGATCTCAGTTTGTGCCTCTTACACGTAGCTGCTAGTTCTACTAAAAAACATTCTAAAGCATCTGCTGTGGCAGTAAACACAACACAAACCTGATAACTGTACTTTTATGTCCTTAAAAAGATATTTAGGGCCCATACGAATAGTTACATTAACTGCAATTAACAGCAGGGCTGTGGCCATGACAAAGAAAGACAAACCAGAGGGCTTCTCGCCATGTGGTGCACATTTGCTAAAAAAAAAAAAAAAAAAAAAATTTCCTTCGCACTATTATAACAAAAGGAAATGCTGTAAAACATTAAATTACTTTCTTTTTTTTTTTTTTTTTTTTGGAGCAACACCAAGATCATTAAGTGATTTCTGCACCAGAATGGGAGTCATTTTGGATTCAAATAAATGTTGGGCCCAGAAAAACTCCTAAGCCATGAGAAAGCAATACACAGTTGTTATGACCCGGGAGTGCTGATGCTCACTGCTGCAGTTAGCCCTGTGGTCACAGTGGGACTGTGAACAAATTTTAAGCATTTGTTTGCGTCATCCATTCTATCAGAACGCAAGATGCTGTTAGCTCCAAAAAAAAGTGTCACACAGAAGGGTGATAGTCCAATAATAGTCCACAACAGACTGTTGCTCAATTTACTTTTATTTCTTAATAGCCTTTTGAATTTCACCTCAGTTCATGCTTTGAATTCACTTTTCAGCACATGCAAGTATAATAAAGACAGCCTACAATGATGGTCCTGTGAACTGTTTCCTGGAAGACTTCAGTGCAAAATGGAATCTAGAAAGCTGTCAGAACTGATCTGCAGGATCAAGACTTTTGAAATATTATTTTAGGGTAAGATTTTTATGGAAGACTTCAGGCATTGAGAACCATATTCCTCCATCAAGGCAGTGCATTCACTAAAGTTATGGCTTTGACAAGGGAAATGTATAATTTCAAGTAAGTGCAGTAGTCCATGATAAAATATTGACAATATTCAAAATTGTATGTAATCCTAACTATAACCACAGGCAGCCATGACATGGTTTTGCTTGGCTCCAGCAATATTAATGACGCTGTAATCACTGCAAACAGCAGAGGCACATTGGAACAACGTCAAATTCAAAACAAAGATAGCAGAGACAATAACGATTAAAAGGAGAGAAAGAAGAAAGGAAGCCAGAGAGAGAGAGAGGAAGCCACAGGACGTCACCCACAAGGATTTTGGTGGTGCGATAAGACCTTGGCTTAATGGCGTCCGACAGCAAGCATTTCACTGATCACACCTCTCCGTCTTATCTACAGCTCCAGAAGAGAGGAGTTGTTCATGAGTGTGTGTGTGTGTGTGTGTGTGTGTGTGTGTGTGTGTGTGTGTGAGAGAAAGAGAGAATGAGAGAGGAAAGGGGGGAAACACAAAAGGCAGACAAAATACATCTTATTTAGGAAGGTCTTTATGTGTCGGTTAGCTGGCGTTTGTTACAAGCAGCTACAAAACTCCAATACAGCTTTCAAGCTCCTCTTCTGTGGAGCTGTCCTCCAGTTTCAGTCCTGGAGGCAGACACCCTCGCCACATTTTAAGAGTCAGCTTAAAACTTTCCTCGTTGATAAAGCTTATAGTTAGGGCTGGCTCAAGCTTGCCTTAGACCAGCCCCTAATTAACACACTAAGCGCCTCTCTCTCCCATTTCCTCTCTATCCATTTGCATTCATGTCCCATTAATGCTTGTTACCGATTTGCCATCTTGCCAGGAGTCTTTCTGCTTACCTGTCGTGCAGGTTTTCATGGAATGTGGTTGTGCCAGGAGTGTGGATCATGGTTACGCCTGCTACCTGTGTCCTGCTGTATAAATAATAAATGCAATTTTCTCTAAAATGTTCAGTCAGTAAGGCTGTAAAGAGCATGTTCGACTAAAGAAACAAAAGCTGCCATCAGCTCAATCTACAGTGCATAAAATATTCATTATAGACCAAATGTACAAACACACATTTTGTAGTTTGTCTTTTCAGTCTATTTCTGATTGATTCTTCTTGCAAGGTTCGTACATAGTATTTAGAAGACTACAGTTTTCTTCCAACTGCAAACTAATTTAGATGATAGCCCTTGTACTTTTTGAAAGACCAAGGGTTTAGGTCAGGCTCTTGTAATAAGAAACGCATTATGTGTGTGTTCATTATATAGGAGAGAGATTCACAGTATAAAATATGTCACAAAACATCCTGAGTTACTCTCTGTAACACCATTTGTTTCTGTGCTGTGACATTTAAGGCCCCTGACAATACATACATTGTTTATCCCGGCCTACTGCCTTCTCCATCACAGATAGAAAAACAGACATCTCAAGGTTGCTCTTGCCAAGAAGATTATGACAATAGCTGTTACCCTGGGATAAACTGTTATATCCTGAAATCTAAATTTAAGCTCAGTGAAGGCTGCAGACCACTCCATTTTGTGAGTCATTTTACGTGGACATTTATTTTCTGTCTACGAGTAATCACAGATAGATAAACAGCCCTTGGCACTGGCAGTCTGGGGAAATGTATCTGTCCAATGCAGTAGTTTTGTGTTATAGATACAATATAGAAATACTATTTTTCATGTCAAAATTTGGCACTTTTTTTAAAAACAAGAAGGGCAGCAGAATTCTGGAGAAACCTAAGTTGAAATCTGTATTATCTAATACCAAAAGTCACTCACACAAGGAATGAAATACATTGATGAAATGTGAAAGCATAAAAATTACCCACCAAACAGAAGAATAACAATGCAGGCAATGTAAGACTAGTTTTGGCAGACCACATCGAAAATGTCTTATCCTCAGTTTGGAGTTTTTTTTTTTCATGTAACTTCGGCTGAAGGACATCCTTATTAGAAATTCTGTGACCCCCCCCAGCCTTCAGTGTTCAGTTTAAAACAAGCCTGCTTGTGTGTGTTGTCATATTGCAGGCAAGTATTAGCACAACAGCAGTGATAAGCAGAGTCTCAGTGTGCAAATGTAGACTGCTGGGCTATTGCTCACTGTGTTTCACTTGTGGACAGCACCCAAAAACAAATTTAGCAAGCAGGACAGGTGAGGTCAAAAGACTCTTTAGTCATAAGTCCTTTGGGGTTGCATTAAGCAACAGAATCTGGCAAGCTAGCCATGGAAAAATCAGTGGGCAGGCTGAATATCAGTAATAGCATGAAGGCAAGTAACTGAGCTTGCAAAGCAGCATCATCTGTACACGAACACTAATGAGCTGATGAAAGACAGACAGGTGCTCAGGCAGGTTGTTATCACAGCAGCCGCCAGTTATTTCATGTAAAATAGGAGCCTCATGCTTAAGTGTTTGTTTGGGCATCATATTACTAGTAGCGTTGTTTGATCACATCTGATGACAACAAAAGATGAAGAACTAGACATGTGCTTGCTGCATGCAAATTTGTGCTTGCCAGATCTTTTAAATATTTATCGTTATTGTGATTTTATTTCCTGGTTATTGCTTTTTTTTTATTTTACTGGACTACAATTTTAGTGAAATTCTTTTAACATGAGGATGCTATGACTTGTAAGCCATTCCCAAAGCAGACCTTTAGAAAGAGTACGTGCACAAAGAGGGGCACAAAGTCTGCTTGTCCTCAAGCATATGCAGATTTCACAGTGGGTCGGTCATGAGCCCTCATGGACATATTGGGAATGTTTGCCTTAGTCTGTGAAACCTAATGGGTGGACGCTGGAACTGGGCCACTGAGAGACAGAAAATGTTGAGCCAGAAAGGTTAAAGAAAAATGGGGATGTCACACTGTGAAGCTGCTGGTGGTCAACTTTTATAGGCTGCAGTTTGGGGAGCTGTTGATTGACTTCAGAGTTGTGAAGGATTTGCTAACAATAGCAACAGTAGGCTTGTAAGTAAAAGAAGGTCAAGTAAAAGAACCTCATTAAAGTTTTCCATGTACTGTTAGCGAACTAGCTAAACAGTTGTTAGCATATTATCCAAAAACATAAACATACCAAAACAGGCTATTCAGACTACTTTTAGCCGCCTTTGCCGCCTGAAGGACTAGAATGTGTCTCACCTAGATTTGAATTTTTAATTAACATGTATGACATTGTATTAATCTGACCCATCAAAGTGTAAGTGGAGCAATTTGAAATGTCAAAAGCTTTCCATCTACAACATATTTTAACAAACTCTCACCACCTCTTATTGGATTATCAGTGCATCATTGCTTACATGATGTTCAGTCGGAAACGGCACTAAGAGATATTGAAAAGAATATTTCATGTAGAGTTGAATTCTTATCGTCTAATCGTGTTTTTGTCCGTTGTCTCACATTGACTGAGTGCCATCTTTGATTATTTGATTACTGCGCCACACCACTGCTGCCATGTCTGAGTCACAACCAGCAATCAATGGACTACCGGGGCCACAGCAGTAAGCAGCTATGCTAGTGGTTTATTGATTGAAGCAATATTAGCATGTCAGCTGCCTCTTAACCCAGACAGTTGTCCTGAGTTGGTTCTGTGCTAAACAAACAGACTGACAATTATTTAAAACACTTGAATGTTTGAACAAATACTTGCCATCTGTGGAGCAAATTCACCTTTTCTCCTCCCTATCTCACATTTCACTTAATTGGATTTCCATCCTCTTTTCCTCTTTGCTCCTTAAGCAATTTGTGAGCGTGAAGGCTTTTAACAGTATAATTGTATAGACGAAAGCAGCTTGGGCTCTGTGCTCATATGGGTGGATTGATATCCATGTGAGTCATTTTCTATTTACTGTCAGGTTGTGGGCTGAGAAGTCTAGGGAGTTAATGCAGATGTCTAGTATGTGCACAGTGACGGGCAGAGAAGAGTTAGGATGGAAAGAAGAGGAAAAAATGGAGGATGAGATGGTGGTGGGATGACAAAGGGGACTGAGTGAAGAGAAAAATAAAAAAATTCTGGAAGAAAAACATACTGAGACACAGAACAAAGAAATAAAGAACAAAGAAATAAAGAAGGCCAGTTAAAAAAGAACTGAGAGGATATCAGAACCAGGCGGCACAGAGCTTTCGGACGACAGATAAGATTGACCAGGTTGGGATTAGTATGTGTTAAATTGGTACGCGGTGTCTGATATCGCCACTTTTGTCACACCATTTGTCATCTGTGGCCGACATTTTGAGTTTCACTTTTGCGCAGGTCGCGAAACTCAGGTCCCCTGGATGCCAGCCGTGTGTGTGTGACAAAGGATCAGTATTTGATGCACTTGGATTGAGACCAGGCTCACCAATTCCAGGGCCGGATCCTCCAGTGTCTGCATTTCTTGGCTGTATATGCTATAACAAGCTAATGGGGCCAGTCCTATTTCAGAGGCTCCTTCAAATGCAGCTCGAAAATACGGACTCCTTATCTAAATTGCAAGGATGAGACCTGTTAACACTTTGTGCACTGATAAATTATTAGAGGGAGCGTTCAGGTGATCCTTGTCAACTTATAAAAGTCAGTTAATATTGTCATGAACTGGGACAAGGCAATAAAGAAGGAGACCGAATCCACTATGGATGGTTTTATTAAAGTCATCAAACATTTGTTGGTGGAACCATTGCTTCAGTGTCCAATATTACCGCTGACAGGTTAATACTGGACGTAGCTGAAAGCGTGATGTGTTTCACATGGACACAAAAGTTCAGCCTGTGTTTTAAAAAATGATGCCAAAGGGTCCTGACCAAGCTCTGAACTGAGGGCGCTGGTGATGTCACTATTGTTCCGTTTCTGGCAACCAATCACGGGGCAGGACTTATCTGTCACCCTGGTAACCAAGAAAATAAAAAAGGAGCTTGTTCTGGCCGTGTCTCAATATCCTGATCTTTATGTCAGACAGAAACTATCATTACAGAGACATAAAAGCCTATTTTTGGGAGCAGATCAGCCAGACACTGAATATTACTAGTGAGTGTTGTGCTTTTATCACCTCACGCATTATGAGCTTGTTGTTAGTGCTGTAGTCAACCCTCTTAGCTTATCATGAGTAAGTATCCTAGCTAATGATTATCAAAACCCACATGCAGTCATCTGAACATCATTTTTCTTAATGTCAAGGCACTTTATCCCAGAACTCCCCAGCGCCCTGCCAGCACTTTGCTGCCAAGAAAAAATAAATAAATTTTAAAAAATGCTACGTGGACACAGGTTCTGATGAAAATAACCATTAGTTGCCAACATCTGAGGTGGATGAGAAGTAAGTTTTCTGAAGGCAGCTTCCTTATATGGATTAAGTCCCTGATTAAGGGCACAGTAAAGAGTTTGCCAGAAAAGAGAACGCCTGATGGGCCCCGGTTGTACCTCGAGGGTCCAGCCTGGCTTTGGTTGATATTTTATTATTTAACTGGGCTTGTTTGGAAAGGGCTTCCATCCTGTGAGTCATTTGGACGGCTCAGCCAGCAGAGGTGAAAAACTGCCTACTCACATTGTCAGTCGCAAATAGCAGCTTAAGGATTTATTACTTTATGGCTCAAACGCATTTTGTGCAATAAAAACAGATTTTTCATTTTCATTTCAGTTCATTTGTGAATTACTTGAAATGTCATCATCAAATTTCTGGACTTGGCTTTCAAGTGACACTCAGCTTTGGACAGGCTGCCAGCTGCACCGCTGTGGGTCTCGCACTGTCCGGTGGTTGAATTTTAGGACTTGATCCAATCTCTATAATGAAGGATGTGAGTAGGAACATTAACAGAGCTTATGGTTCAGTGTTCTCAAATTAAATGAAAGTGCTATGTGTGAAAATTAAGTGATTTTCAGCACTAAGATTGAGCTTAAAAAAGACTGAGTGCTACAAAGACATAACTATGAGTAGGAGCATGACTGTGGCATCAAATAGTTACGTTTCCTTACTTTCCTCGTAGGTTGTCTGTAGATATCGGCTGCTCTGCATCTCTGCCTCTTTCCTACCCAAGGATATGCAATATACTAAAGACACGGCCAAACAGAGAACAAATGAGAGAGGGCAGAAAGGAAAGGAAGAGAGGAAGAGTAACTGGAGGAAGATCTTAATTAAGATTAGGCCAGAGTCACAGCTTCGTGTCACCAGCTGGCTCTGCGTATGAGGTCATCTCTTTCCTCTCCTCTTCCTCTTTCTTTTTCCTCCATCACACCTTCCTTCTTTCATTCCATCCTCCCTCCCAGTATTGCATTTGCTAATGCCGTCAAACCAAAATGAAATGTTCATCATTCTAACTTGTTTGGAGATGCAGTTACCTAATGAAAAGAGAGTTTGAGTGTACAGTACATGAAGGGTTCATTCAAAAAAAAAACAAAAAAAACAGATATCTAAGTTTTTATTTATTTTCCTCGATCATGTTTTTTGTTTGTTTATTTGTTTATTTGTTTTCTGACACTGAGGGAATGTCAGTCAAACTGGTATGTTGATGTGTTCCAGTTCAAGAGCCTCCTGATTCTGAATTGTTGCTCCCTGGCACGGCTCAGTGGCATATTCAGATTAATTTAAGCCATCAACAGTGTAATAAGTCACATCTGTGCTGCTATGACAAATCAAAATATCTGCTCTGTAATAGGTCTGTTTAGCCTGAAAAGAGGTCAGTCTGGCCAGTCACAGCAAGAGTGTTACTAACTTACTGAAGATTGTTGTAGCAATTAGCTGGTGAGCCCCTGAAGTGTCGATGGGATGGATTTAAAAGTCATCGTCTCTCCTCGTGCTGAGTCATTTCTTTAATAATCTACAAGGATTTTCATTTTTTTTGTTTTTCCGGTAATTTTAAAATATGTTTCCTGATTAGCTGCCATGACTGCAGCACTCTTAAAAAAACAAAGAAAGATCCAAGGCACTCTTCAGGCAAAAAGTATGAAAGCCAAAAGCCGGCTCCTTCATAATGAACTAAAACTTACACCATGCATGCTAAAAACAAGGCGAGTAACAACCCACCAGTAGTGACACGAACTTAGGGAAGATTTTCCTGCCCCTCCTAAGATCAGTCTCAGGATGGTGGGATACCTTAGTATGAAGCCATCTTCCTGCTGAACACAAAAAAACATGACTTCATTCAAGGCACCTACAAATGTGGCTTTTGCAGCCATTGTGCTAACATAAAGGAAAGTAAGCAATTCAATGACTGGTTGTTGTAGATGGACGTGTAGTTTTAATGTTTGCTGGATTAATTCTTTGTGCATCTATTTCTTTTTCAAACACATCTTTTTTTTTCTTCTTTCAACATATGTTGCAAAGCCATCTAGTGGAAATACTCGTCACCTGTGAGTTCATCTGTTTTCTGCCCAGGTGTTTGCAATTACCTTGTATCTACTAAAGGGGGAAGTGAGTGCTGAGGGCTGCACCCTGAGGAAGGCTGTTTGTGCTGTTTGTGTGGGTTGTTACTCAGCTTGTTTTTAATCTGCACTGTTCATGTTTTTAGCATTTCACTATGAAACAGCCCTCTAAATAAAGGCTTTTATTCTTTTTGCAAGAAGAGTGCCTTGGATCTTGTTCTTTTTTCAATTACTGTGTCTCCCACCAAAGAGCACCTTCACTACGCTGTTCGAACTAACGAGCACTCCGGACTTTCTTTTTTTTTACTGTTGAGTTAATGTTGGCTCTCGCCTTAAATGAGGAAGAACTTCTCAAATCTTCAACTGTTTAGTCCCGCCAAGCCACCAGTGCTGAACTTGACTTTTTCACCAACATGTATTCCTAATGACAGGGATTATGGCTTACATGACACTCATCATACGTGTGTCTTATTTTTTTTTTATGCATTTTGGATACACTTCCTCGGTATTCTAAGTGCTGTTTTGTGTCCCTGAAACAATTTTCTGCTCCTGTGATCACGTGATCAAACAGCCATTGTCCTCCATGGAAAGCTCAGCTCCTGAAACCATCTTGTGTCTCATTACCTTCTCTCTTTCTCTGTGTCTCTACATGTCACTTCCATTTTATCTCCCCTCACCATCTCCCTTCTTTAATATTCAACACCGTAAAAATCCGCACTTCTTCATTCATTCTACCCTCTCCCAACTCTCATTACCACACATCCATAAAAAAACTTTGCAGGTGCTGCGTGACAATTATGCACACTAAAAAAGAAAAATTCCCTTTATATCTGTGAAAAATAAAAACTAATCAGAGAAAGAAAGGAGTTTATTTTGCTTTTCCTTTCTTTTGTTCTCAACGTCAACCCATTTCTCTGTCCTTATACTTTCCCTGTCGGCACCTGTTCCAAGCACCTCTTTGTAGTCATTCTCAATTCAACCTTTGACTCTCGCTGCCCCTAATCTTCTCTTGGGCCCCGCCTGTCTGTGCTCAACACCTTCACACCTGTCTCATACACTGTGATCTCACAGAAGAGGGCCTTGGTTATCTACAGTATGTGACAGTGTCTGCCTAAAGAAAGAGTCTGGATGATAACCTTGCTCAGTCCTCTTGTGTGAATCAAGAAAAAAGGATGAGAGACTTATTCTGAGTCTTTTAACAAGCTTGTCATCTTTTCTCAGGAAAAAAGTTGTTGCATTCAGCACAAGGACTTATATCTTACATAAATATCTATGTAGTCAGTGTATTAATATATAAATCTCTGCTTCCTGCTAAGTGACTCAAAGACACTGGTGTCATTTTAACAAGATGTCAAGTCAGTGACTGTCAGTAACTCCATGATTTTACAACCTGTATCCATAGACTTCTCTTTGCAGGGATTACTGGTCTGTTTCTCTGCTGACTGAAGTCGATTCGGTAGCTAAACTAAAAGTAAAAGGTTCAAGGTCACACTAGAGCATTGTCAGTGTTACAAACACCAATTTGCCTAGCAAGCATAGAAGGCTATAACCTGTTCCTTAATCATTGCTCTTAACACTTGAGTAGAAAGATAATAGAAAAATAAAATACAGCCACGCTTCTGCTCAGTAAAAAGAAGTAAATTTTACTCTTATGGTAGGCAATACAGCAATTCTTTCAGTTGTGGGAACATCAAATTTGGGTAATACAATGTTTTTTAAGTCAGTTATAAAGTAAATAATCTGGTAAACTTACTTATGCACTGCATATGAATACATATAATTCTGTAAATGTTTTCCAAATGGCATGAAAAGTGAAAGAAACATCTTTAGAAGTTTAGAAAGTTTAGAAGGAAAAAAAAGAGGCCACAGTTTTGTGAGAGGTTCCTCAGAGAACTGTTGTTTCATTGGAGGTGCGATCAGATGGCAAGCTGAAGGTCATGTGTGCGCTACAACAACCATTGGTGCTTTTCCTCCTGGATTACTGGCTCAAGCTTTAGCTGCTAACATTCACTTTAGTCTTTCCCCTTTTCTGTTTTTTTGAAAGTGTCAAGTCAAGCAAGGATAGCACCCCGCTGACAGGGTTTTAAAATGTTCCTGTCATGGTGGCTGTAAGCAAAAGATGAATCCAAGTGAGTCCTACATCTTTCAAAACACTTGAATGATACCTTTTGGCCTGTATCCTCACAGGCTGTGTGTGTGTGTGTGTGTGTGTGTGTGTGTGTGTGTGTGTGTGTGTGTGTGTGTGTGTTTATGCTTTGTATATTGCTTTATTCTTTGGTCAAGGAGACAGTGTAGAGATTTCAGGGTTGGTAAAGGGTTGCCAAAGTCCATTTTTCTTTTTCTACTTTTGACGAGACAAAAAAACACGTCTCATCTAACCTCTCTCACAACATTCAGGACCTCTGACGGAAATATCAGAGCCACAGTATTTTTTTGAATAAATACCAGAGCAAACATTTTCAGACTAAATTCCCTGCAGGGGGATGATGATGGAATCATCCTTCTCATGCAAAGGCTTCAAACTGTTCAAGCAAGAGTCTAAAATTAATCAATCTCATTACAGAGTTTTGAAACAGATTAGTTCACCCTTCACTTCCTTACAAATCTGTGCATCAGGGGAGTCATTTTCCAAAGTTGTTTGGTCGTACAAGAAACATTTCTCAACTCATCAGTTCCATTTTGTGTTCCATCTGCTTTAGTAGATCATATTAATCGCCAATCCCAGAGTCCTTAAGGAATAAAACCAGCAATATTCTGTATTAGGATATGAAATGTTCTCTGGAACTCTTTCAATCAGGCCAGTTTAGGATATGAACTGTCGCAGTGCATGGAAATTGAACCCACTTCTGAATGAATAATATGAGTCATGTGAATCATCGTGGTTCCACAGTCCATGTTAATCTCTTTCTGACAACCACTAAACTACGATCCGATCTTCAGACGAGAAGGTGCCATGTTGTTGCTTGGCAGATCTGAGCTGAGACGCGGCTGCTGAAGCTGATCGCAACCACTCAAGACAATACTTGCATCCTTCCAGAAGCTGCTCTCTGCTTTGCTCTGCAGAGAATATACAGCAAATCAGGGATGGGAGCTGCGTCAGGCTGCCCACGAGCAGAACAGGTCAGACACAGCAATGGCAAAAAGCCTACTTACCTGTGGTACAAGCACAAAAACAAAGGAAAAAGGACCAAATACACAAACTCTGAGCGAGTCAGCAGGAACACTCTGTTTTCCAAATGTTCCCAGAAGGGTATGAAGCCGTGTGGAGGACAGAACAAAAAAAAAAAAAAAAACTATCTTAACAAACACCGTCAGCTAGTCAGAAACAGGTATTTTCTGTAGCAATGGCACCAAGTGGTCAACACACTGAAGCAGCGTGTACAGAAATACGACAAGTTTATCGTCACTGCATTATCTCCAGTGCAGCTACTGCCACCAGGCCTCTTTCAAATAAAACCGTAACAAAAAAATGGAGCGTGATGACGTCGCATAGTAGCGAGGGATCATGGGTGTTGTTGTTGTTGTTGTTGTTGTTGTTGTTGTTGTTGTTGTTGTTGTTGTTGTTGTTGTTGTTGTTGTTGTCACTGTTAAACAACCAAACCTGTGGATGAAATGCTCCATCACGAGTGAGCCATACAAACAGTAATAGACATTATAGTGACTGGCCGAAGAGTTTGCTAACTTCCTCCAACATGCTGAGTTGTCTGGTGTTTCTCATTTTCACGTGAAGTTTTAGCAACTAGAGGGTTTGAAGGGGATATGACGCCACTGACAGGTGACAAAAGGAACACACTCTTGGGTAAAATTGCAGATTTGTCTTGGATGTATACTGTTGGAGACGTTTGATATAATGTAAATATACAACTCAACAGAATATATAACATAAGTCTATTTTTTAGACTTTCTAATGCATAAATATTGCGTTATACCTTCTGGGAATGTCAACAGTAATAAACATTAAATCTAATACTAAAACGGTCATGAAACCTATATTGTTTTAGAACTAGCGTAAACCCATCTATAGTAACCTTATT
>JAQQZW010000003.1:23775988-23786695 GCA_029814745.1 Zanclus cornutus | reverse complement strand
CTGCCTCATCTGCCGCGGCAGAGCTCTCTCTCCCTCTCCACCCCTCCCACTCTCATTATCTTTATCTTTACACACACCTCCACTACCCTCTTACCTTTTTTTTTCTAGTTTTCTGTATGCATTCTGCATCTCTACTCACTCCCCTCCCTGCTAACGGAGGTGGGCAAGCTTCCCAGTGCTGGTGCATCTAGCAGGTGCAGCCTCTTTCTCTCCCCCCCTCCCTCTCTGCCTCTCTCTCTCTCTGCCTCTCTCTCTCTCTCTCTTTCTCTCTCTCTGTTCCCTTGCTCTACCAGTGTGCACACTCCGCTCTGTCTGTGCCTGCGTTTTTTTCCCCCTTCTCATTCGTTCTCTGTCTCTCAGCGGCGGTTGCTCGGAGAGGCAGCTGTATGTGCGTCTGCATCACAATTGCCACAGGTAAGGACAGCTGCAACGTTGGATGTTGCTAACCCCACAGGGGGTTGGGGAGCCTTTGCTGCTGCGGTTGCAAGTTCTCATCCCAGCGCGGGGTGCACATTTCTAATTATCTCCAAGAGAGCATCCTGGAAGGAAGGACGGGCAAAGGATCCCAGCAACCCGACCAACAAATCACAGGCTGACTCGAAAGAGCACACGATTTCAGGGACTGAGGAAAAAACACCTCTCAGAAAGAGAGAACCAGTGGGATATTTTTAAACATTATGGCCTCCGGTTTGTGTTTTCCCTCTTAATTTTGGCTTTTTGCTCCTTCTGTTTCAAACATTTTATCTACTCTCTGCTTCTCCTCCTCTCTCATTTCACCCCTGTGTGGCGGAATGCTCCCTCCAAATATATGAGAAGAGGCTTTCTAAGTGCTTGCTGCAGTAATAAGGGACAGTATACTGAGACAGCAGGGCGCTGAGCAGACAGCTTGGAGAAATCTGATCCATAGCCGGCTGGAGAAGAAGCGGGATCACGCGTCGCAGTTGCAGGTTTATCCGCCCTGTGATACCATTGCGCGACAACACCCCTCATTCTTTTTTTCCTCTCCCTCTCTCGGTCCTCATCCGAAGTGTTGCTCTTAGACTGGATCTGGAAAATTAATTGGATTCTACTGCTTTATTTTTAGCCGCACTGGAATTTAGAGCACACATAAAAGAAGCAAAGTGGGTTTGGATCCGAAGAGTGATTAAAAAAAAAATCCTTCATAAAGGAGAGACTGACTGAAAAGCAATGAGCAACAAAGATAGCAGATAATCCAAGGAAAGTGTTTGACAGACGCATAAACGACAGATCGCTTTGCTCTCGTTCTCTTTCAGTTACGAAAGAGACAGATTTTGGGAGCTGAGGGACGCTGACTCGACTAAAGCTGTCGGAACAGGCTGCATTGGGAATCATCTTTCATTTTTTTTGGTCCTGCACAGGGTGGGGACACAAGAAGACCCACCCTGCAAGTTTCACTCCATTGTTTAGACAATACTGTCCCATTGTGGATTGTACATGGAGGGGACATACGTGCATGTTAAGTAGAGATTGCTTTGGATTTTTGCTGCAGTGGCATCCGAACACTGATGCCATAGATTCCTCACATGCACAAATGTAAAGTGGTTCCTTCCCACCCATCTCTCCCTCCCGTCTCACTCTTTGTCCCTCTTTCTCCCGGTTAGAAGCATCACTTCTTCTTCCTCTCCTCTGGCTTACCCTGCTGTGAACGTACTTGAAGTTTTTTGTTGCTTCAGTTGGAAATCGGGAGTTGAGCAGGACTAAAAGCGGACTAATCGGGCGATTATCAATCTACGCAAGCTCCTCAATTTCTCACTAGGTGTCTCTGAGTGTGAGTGTGTGTGCTTGTGTGTCTGTGATTGTGTGTATGCATGTATCTCCTGCACCCTTCTTCTTCTCTCTATCCTCGGATTACATATTTGTGTATGTGCTATTGAGCGTCCGATTCTCGTGGGTATCCATTTCTTCACCTTTCACTTTGTCTCTTCTCAATGTCCAGCATTGTTGGGAACCTTTCTGTCGTTTGCTACCAATGCCTATCACAGGTTTAACCCTTTATGAGCCATAAAGGACGGCAGGGAAGGATGAGTGAGTGTTCTGGGGCAGCTGTTTCCGGGGCGGTGATCCTGGAAGAACCTGAGGGTTCAGGGGGTTCAGGGGCTTCAGGGGGCCGTGGTGAGGGCCAGGCCCAGGATCAGGGTCCCCTTCGCTGTGCAGTTTGGCCTCGCCAGCAGACATGGCTGTGTGTGGTCCCCTTACTTATCGGTTTCATTGGCCTTGGATTGAGCCTGATGCTGCTGAAATGGATTGTTGTCGGTACAGTGCGGGATTACGTACCAACAGACCTGGTGGATGCTAATCGAATAGGCCAGGATCCTATCTTCCTCTCTAAGCCAAGCGGGATTCCCAAAGGTCCCGACACTACTACCACCACAACTACTCCTACAGTTGATGGTGGAAACCCCACTCCTAGAACTGTAACAGTTGCGAAAGGTAGAACTCGTTCCACTGCTACTACCACTACTATAAACACTAGAGGGGGTGGAGCATCAGGTAGCCAAGTAACCCCACGGAATCCTGTAAATCGTAATGGACGTGGACCTTCGAGTTTTACTACAACCACCGCAGCACCACGGACGACCTTCATAATTGGAGCGGCGACATCTAGCCCTTCACCGTCCAACCCGACTGTACTCCATGACTCTACGCAGATGTGGACCCCAGAGCACACCACTACTGAGACGGTTTCCACCACACACTCCACGCATACGCACAGCCACCGTAAAACACGTAAGTCACTTGTATCAGTAAAGACTTGCCACGTGTTCTTGTACATCCAGACCCTAAACAGCTTTTTTTGCTTTCTGGTTTGTAAAATTAATGGAAAGGGACAATATGTTTGGTATTAGAAGTGAAGTCTTTGAAAACTCTCAAGTGATTTGTTGTTAGCTGGCTCGATTGAACAGTTGATCGGCGAATTCAGGAAAGTCATTCCACAGGTGTGTTGTCCTTTTTCTCGCTGAAGTGACTAAAAGATTTGTTCGCTAGTTGGTTCTTTATCATGAAGACTAAAATTTGAACTTTCATTTGTTTTCTGACAATGATGAGAGATTACAGTTTCTTTAAAACCATTTGGTTTGCAACTGACATGCATTACCATTCTGTTTTGGATGTTGCTTATAACGTAGGAGTGATCAATAGCACTGATTGGTACAGTAAGGCTATCTGAACTATTGCAGGACACAATAATCATCTTTCTACTGTGGTTAGTTAAATCATGTGCTGGAGGCATACTGAGAAGCAAATGTTCTTTTCAAAGAACATAAAATGACTTTTATGTGGCTATATAATGGTGGGTCGCAACTTAAATAGAAAATGCTTGTATGTATTTGGTTATATAATGAGTAAGATGATGTTAGCATTGCATAAGATGAAGTTCAAACAAACACTCAGACTTTAGGGAAGAGTGTGGAAATGTCTTGTGCACCAAGATTTCTCATGCATTTGTCTATAAAATGTTCGTTTTACGTACTGTTTTGAGTGCATATGGGCTTCAATGATGCAGCGTTCCAAACAAAATATGTTTGGCTCCATCAAGTCAAGGTTAGTCTAGAGTGACAAAGGGAATTATATGAAGATTCACAGGTTGAAATGCTCCAGCACTTTAATGTTAGAACCATTTTGAGTGATTTTAACAGGTAATTTTCACTCACTGGTGCATGCATACACTCATATGTACACTGAGTGGTGTTGTTTACCTGCTGCAACATCCAAGCTTCAGTGCTGAAGTATTGGGGTGATGTTTTCCTTCTTGTAAACCTCAAACTGATTATTTGTTGCATCTGGAGTGATCTGAAAAGAAATGTGTTCTAATCTGTCTGTTCATGGATGCTGAATCTTCTACTTCTATCTGTCCTTGACTCAAGTCATGTCTCGCACACATGCTATTGATTAGAGCCACTGGGAATTTTTTTTTTTTTTTTTTTTTTGTGTAGCTATCAATGACACACACACACATACATCACACACAGCTTCCTCCATGATGAATCTCTCTGCTCTCAAAATGGTGTCACATTATGTGCTGGACTTCTTTCTGCTTGTGATGCTTGTGTGTCTGATGCAGGCTTGGGCCTACGCAGATCATTTCAGAGGGACAGGACTGTGTAATATCCTTAACAGTGTGACCTTATGCTCTTTTTCATGTCTGCGGCGGCTTAAATCTCACAAGTCAGCAAGCATTTGATGAAAACAGGTGGTACAGGCGTTTCAGATTTAGTCTTTAGTCTCCCCTTGCAGTTTAATTTTGCATTGAAGTTACATTCATGTTGCAACAATATGCTATTTAATGTCAAGGTCTGGACCAGTTATTAACATGATATATGACTTTTTCCATATATTATGAATGAATTTGCATTTACTTAGATGGCTCTCTAATGGTGTTAAAGCCTGAGTCTTGTTGCTCTTCTGTCATCATATTCCTCTGGGAACCAAGAAAAACAAATGCTCTCAAATTGTCCCCTTTTTTTCCTGTTATTATTTGTAATTTCCAACCAATATGGGTTTTAAAAATCTTGCTGTTTATGCTTGTTTGAATTCATATTTTCATTTTTAACTTTAAAGCATGTCCAGTATGTTGGACCACAGGACCACTTTAGTATGTTGTACTGTGTGATTACTTCCATTTATTCAATTATTCAGAATTACACAAAAGCAGCCATACATTGAATAATTGATGAAGTAAATGACCTCACTCCACCTGCTGTGGCCTCCATCTTCTTGAATAGAAAGGTGTGGCTGCTTCTTTTGTGTCCATGGTGATGAAATCCAGGGAATGTTCCCTCTCTATAATTAGAAACAATGGGGAAAAAACGTATATCATATCATTGCTGGCAGGAAAAATGGGGACCATTCATCATCAACCTTCCATTTATTAATTAACCGTTAAAGGAAAGAATGTCATTTCTCTAGCAAGTGCTCATGAAAACCACTTAAGCTTGTTGATAGATATCTCGGGAAAAATGTCGCTCCTTCTTGAGCTTTCCTGAGAAAGTTATGCCGCTGCAGAACAGTGGACTGGTTCGATAATCCTAAACACCCTTCACCCTCCCACCCCTTCAATTCACCACCCACATGCTGCTTTGATTTGAAAAGGCCATCATTTTCACATTAACTGTCCATTATCTGTGAATGTGTTATACAGTATCACTGAATTGCCTTTGTTGGCTTGTACTCAGAAATGGAGACAACTCTATTAGTATAAGTATAGTAGGCCATCTGTGTGCTCCTATTGATGCTGTCCGTGTCTTTGAGGGTAATGAAATAGAGATGAAAAAAGATTTTATCTCACACATGGTGTCCTCACTGGTCTGCTCCAGCCTACAGAGCTCTTAAATGTGATGGGCAACTGCTTCCATAAATATTTTGGCGCTACTGTAAATTCTCATTTGAAAGTTTTCAACATCAATGTTCCTTGAAATTTAGGAAGCTACATTATTCTACACTACTGCTTTAGGTTGCAATGGTTGTTATTTTGCATTATATCATCTTCATTTCATCATATATAGTATAGCAAATGGCGTAAATACTGTGACACCCATGATCCTTAACTCTTTGTTGCTATGGAGAAGAAATCAATAATAGGTGGAATCTCAGCTGGCTGCAAAGCAACATGCAAGATTAGCAGATGTCATCCAAAATTGAATTCAGAATGGCCGACTAAATTCATGTTTACTGCTGAGTGTGTTATCTGGTCTCTACAAAGCCAGCACATTCTCAGTTCCAACTCATTTCATACAGGCTGCCGGTCATAACTCCATGGAGTCACTTTTTAACGCTTTTAACCTTGTTAATGTTGTGAAACGGTCGCAGTTTGAGTGGGTTTAAGCAACAGAAGTATTCGGTTTGGTTCAGGAAAAGATTGTTGACTTTTGGTTCTTTGACTTTTGGTGTTACTATTGATTTCATTTTTGGTTTTACATAGGAAACGAGCCTCCGTCTAGTGGGTGAGGGTTCTGTTTTTGAACCACCAATCTACCCTGACTTCCGCACCTCTTGGGACTTTGTCCATCTCTCTGCTTCGTCAGATGGAACAGTTGTTGTTAGTGTCTTCTGTTGCTGTGGATGGGTTTACATTAGAGTAAGCTGAAAGCCCGCTGCGACACACACAGATGCTGAATGTGAACCCATGTGCATTAAAAACTCAGGGACAAGCCCAAGCTTCCATACGAGACACCTCGGGAGTGAGAATGTGTCAACAGAGCATAATACTCAGCATTAGCTTGCCCTTTAGCAGCAAACAAAACAGAATTTTAAACTTGGTGATTGGATGCTTTTTAGCAAGATGTGCCTTGGAAGTAGTTGTTGATCTGTCACCTTACATTTATGTCCACAGTCCTGTACCTTTGCCTCTTTAGGAAAGAGGCGACACAGTTTACAATCTTTTGTCCCACTTACTAAACCTCCTCATAGCCATCAATAACTTGGAAGTGGCCCCGACTGCTCATCAGCTGAGATTCTCTACGCAGAAAATGAATGGCACTTTTAGCTACAGAGGCCCTGGCGCAGTGTAGCTTGTGTGGTATTTGGTGACATTCTTACTTGTCTTGCTATCAAAAAGTCAAGATCTCTCAACTGAAGAAATAGTAGATATATTAGACGAGACGACTTACTCCTTGCAAATGTCACTTTAAAAGCATGATTGACACATCTTAATCTGTTGGACCTTACAAAACAGAAGATATCTCGGTGTTATAAGCTGTAGAATAAAGCAGAGACCTCGGAGAGATGATACAATTATCAGGAGCCAAGTGACCTCTGCACTGCAGGGCAAAATGTCACGCGATGCCTCA
The DNA here is from genome assembly GCA_029814745.1 of Zanclus cornutus. Classification (NCBI taxonomy): domain Eukaryota; kingdom Metazoa; phylum Chordata; class Actinopteri; order Acanthuriformes; family Zanclidae; genus Zanclus; species Zanclus cornutus. Next base: position 23,779,889 of record JAQQZW010000003.1, on the reverse strand, counting down.
GCGATAATGTCACTTGGATAAAGCAAACTGGAAAGCAGATCTGTGTTTATTCATCGCCCCTCTTGAGATGACAAGTGTGGAGCAGTAAGGCTGTAGTGCTTCATATAAACTGAGATAGAAATAAAAAAAGAAAATGAAAAATTGTGGAAGAATACTGCGAATGTTTCAGTCTAGAGTTTTGTAAGTGTTCATACAATTTATGAGTTGAATTACTTCTTTGCAAAATGCTGCAAAGGCGGCTGCTGTGGCTCAGGAGATAGAGAGGGTCATCCACTTATCAGAAGGTCGGCGGTTCAATCCCTGTGGCCTCCAGACGGCATGTCAAAGTGTCCTTGGGCAAGATAATGAACCCCATATTGCTCCCAATGACTGTTCCATCGGTGTGTGTGTGTGAATGGTTATTGCTTGTGATGAGCAGGTGACGCTTTGAATGGTCACCTCTGCCACCAACGTATGAATGAGTGAATGCAGACTTGTGTAAAGCACTTTGAGAGGTTGCTAAGAGAAGAAAAAAACGCTATATAAACGTAACATTAATAGAAAGTATTACACACCAGAAAAGACACATCACATGCATTAGCTGCCATTTTAACATTGTTGCTATACTAAGCAGAGAATCTAAACTTAAAACATTTATTGAAATAGATTATAATCATGAAGAGGGAAAATAAAAAGGGAATTATTTATGTTATCAAATAAGGTCAGATGAGTCAATGTAGTGATGAGTAAATCCCTTGAACGGTTTATTTAATGATGTGAAGGCACTGGGACAATATTTGTTATATTTATATGATATGTCCATAAAAATAAAGGATAAAACAACAGAAGCAGAGATGGTCAGTAGATCCTGGTCCTAGATAACTGCATGATTGTCATGTCCAAGCTTCAGAAGATGTTCAGGTGCAGTCTGAGGTCTTCGTCTCCATGCTGAGCCACTCAGTTGGATTAGGTTTCAGTCAGACAGTGGCCCTGAAACCTAAATCCAGATTAACAGCCCATCACTATGACTGTGGAGGCAACAGAATTACATTAGCCCACCTATCAGTCACACACTCTACATGGGCTTACAAGCAGCCCGACTGCTGGAGGATTGCTTTGATAGACGGTCTGTGGCAGGATGTGTTTGATCAAATGATACTAAGGTGACATTTATAAGGGACCCTTTTTTTTTTTTATGGCTGTGTTTCATGTTCCTCAAGAGGGTGTGTGTTGAGGAGCCTGAGGAAATGGTTTAGGAACATACTAACAACACTGCAGTGACAACCACACACATTACAGTGGTCTTTATTGCAGTTTATGACATATTATGCAGAGTTATGCAGTTTCACAATACTTCACTGTGAATTACTTCAAAGTCGAACAGCTTTAAAAATACCAAAGACACATCTGGTGAAGCATAAATTCTTGCACTGACTACTATACAATACTTAATGCATAAACATGTATTTTCCAGCGAAACAAGTTTTGGATGACATGAATGAACAAATTACATTTAACAACTTAAATTGCAAAGCAGATCAAATGTTTCTCAGCTCTTTGGGAAAAAAAAGAATAAAAATAAAAACTGTTTTTTTTGCTTTTGCCAAAATTCGTCAGGAGGACATCATTCTTTATGATAAGTCTGAAAATGGGGTAAACCAGCAGACATGCGGAATCTGGAGTGAAAAGCTTTCAGTAAGGCAATTTACTGTTTCAACCTGCGTGTCATATTACAGTTGAACCTGTTTTAATTAATGAGCCTCCACAAGTTGCTCCTACACTCGTTTTATTAGAAGTGGGTCTTGAAAGTGTATCTGTATATCCATAATTTTGTCATTACAGTTCAAATACCAAACAGGAAATACCCCCAAATTATCCAAAAACTTTCATCACCGCGAGCCAACACTGAGGGCATCAGTGTACATGTTTGTGTTGCACTAATCATCTCATAGGGAGAGATTTTAGGTTTTAAACCAGATTTTAGGTTTTAAACAAGATTGTAGAGCTCACAATCTTTACACTTGGATTAGTTCTCTGTGAGCTGCTTAGTAACGAGTTTCCTGTGGGGTTTTTCTATGTATGTATGTATGTGTGTGTCTGTGCGTGCTGCCCGTTCAAATGCTTACGTGCGTGAACACACTCTTATGTCCACAGCAGGATATGTCTAAGTGTGTAGTCAGTGTGTGTGACCCAGCTGTGACCTTTTATGTGAATTAGAACTCAAATCAGGACCCTCCTTGAAGTCTGAGTGCTTCCTAGTAGCTGAAAGATCTTTCAGGACAAAGTGACGAACGTGAAAGAATGGTGATTGTCATATGACATAAATGTTATACCCATAGTATGAATATTGTATTGTGCTCTTTAAAAAATATGTTGTATTTTCGCAAGATAGATCTGGGATTGTCTGGTTTTCTTTCATTTTGAATTATGTTAATGTAATTCACATTAAGGCAGGATCATGAAAGAATGCATGACTCAGAGTCACTAAAAAATGCATAAAATACAAGATACCTTTTCTTAAATATAGTGTTTAAATGTGATTTACTGAAATATGTGGAAAATAATAATGGGTTGAGATAATTTAGATTGTTACCAACATGGTTTGGCTTCTAAGGGGCAAAGCAGGAGAGATAAAGTGGTTGTTTCAGGCCTCCATGGATCCAAAACTCTGGGTCTGTTGTTCATTTTGTTGGGGAATATGCAATACTTAAGTACAGCACCAAGTGCAGAAGGTCTAGTTTAGATTATTATCCAATCTTGAAGCTGTCTTATGGTTTGAAGTGTTTTATTTATGTTCCTGTGCTTCCTGTGCATTCCTAAATAAACCTGTTATTTTAGTTATTTAGACTAAACGGCTTGTTGCAGTTGACATTTTTGCCAGCGTATCCCTCTCTTTCAATTTCCGACCAGTTTGGATATCTGTAGTGAACATGATGCCCAATTAGATGGCTATGTAATAAATTCCAAACGCAACTTGGCTCGTAACACACACGCGTCTCGAGGGTCATGTAATCAAAATGTCTGGGACCTTAGTGTTTGTATCTAAATGATGAATGGCTGTATTTTCCCTCATGTTCCACTTCATTTCATTGCCAACACCTGGTTCACTGTAAGTGTTGTTCATATGACAATGACAAAGTAAAACTTGAAACACATTAGCCTTTATCTGAAAGTTATAAACTAAAAGAGGATCACAACTATTATTAAACAAATAGGCTACATTTCATTGCCAGTATGTACAACACTGACTTAATGAACAAACACCAATGAATCCAGTGAGGAACGTGTAATGATAAGTATTTTATATGTAGCCTTAATATGTTTTGTGTCATTTGAGCCAATCATTGGTTTTCAAATATAAACCCTACAGGCCTTTTAGCAATTCCTACATTCTGACCTTTGATCTTCAAAAAACGTACTCAAAACTCTGAAAGTTTTTAATTTTTTTAAAATTGTCAAAGGTGTGTTTTCTAGATCACTGCTGTTAAAAGACACTGAAGCAGACAGCATATTCATAGACTGGATTTTTCAGTGAGGTAGAAGAAGTAGATGTGTTTTGACATTTTTACAAGATGACTGAACTTTTATGTGGAAAAACTGTCAGACACAAGTCCTTATACAAAGCAGGGAATTTTTATATGTATCAAATGTCTTTTAGTCTAAGTTAAGTCTGAGACGTTTCTAAACGGTGTTAATTGGAAAGCTGAAGCTACACAACTTAAATTAAAGCTGATAATGTGACAGTTTTGTTCTTTCTGATTCACTTAGTGTAGTTAAGGATGGCGATATTTAACAGTATTAACAACTACAGTCTGCAGTGTTTAAAAGCTGCCATTCTTCTAACACAAACCTCAACTATATTTTGCTGCAGTGGTTCCCAACCTTGGAGCATGACCCCTGGAGAGACCACATGATAAATCTA
>JAQQZW010000003.1:23390454-23407860 GCA_029814745.1 Zanclus cornutus | reverse complement strand
TCGCTGCATCAGTCCCACCAGCTCCTCCTCTGTGATGTCCTCGCTGCGGAAACGCTGCTGGAGGGCCGGGCTGCACTGGTTCAAAGTTCTGGAGCCAACGAAGCTGGAAACGTTCACCACACGGCCTAAACACACAGAGCATGGTTAAGTCTTTTAAATGCACTAATTAATTAGCTCATTTGAAAGCATCTCATTATGTTGGTCAGCTGATCGCATTAGTTACAGCTGATAGCTGCTCCGCCAACACAAGTCTCTGAGTGAAGGCGTTGAAATTTACACAATATACTTAATGTTTGTCTCGCAAAGGTAATTAAATCAAAACGTTCTTGCAACCACTGCTCTTTTTGAAGATGCTGTTGTTGTTTTATTGTATATGTTGTAAGTTAGCCTGTTGAACTGGGCATTAGCATGTTGCTCAGCTAATGTGGCTACTCTTAGGCACAGTCTGAGACGATGTTGGACATGTGTTGTATTTTTGAGGGACAGTCAGGAGGGACTCTGAGCGTTGAGCCTCATTAGAAGCCAAATAACAACAAGGGTTCTAGGTTGGATGCTGTAAGTTGTTTTTTCATGTTCTTTAGCACAGCTAGCATTAGCCTTGTTGTTGTACAAAGCTCATTTTGCTGTGGGATCCTAACCTGCCTGTGTGTGTGAAGGTGAAGGTAACAATATAGCTATGTGACAGACAGAGTGATAGATGTGCTGCAGCAGCGGACAGTATGAGAACATAATGTGTGTTTGAACATTGAAACTATTCCAGCAGACACCTGAAATAAGAGTGTGAACCTGAAAATGAGTAACATATGACCCCTTAAAGACAACAGGGGCAGACAGCAGACCAGGTGCTGTTCTGCGTCCTCACCTCCGGCTTTGATCATCGGCAGGAAGTGAGTCAACATGTCTCTGGTGGAGAAGAAGTTTGTCTTGAGGGTCTCCACTGCCTGGACTGCAAATGGAGTTTTGTCTCCCTCTGAGGAGAGCGACAGAGAGAGAGAGTTGACACAGGCCTGATGCCAGTGGAATGTAACTGGCTTTGCATTTTGCTTTCATGGACACCAACAACTGCATGACTGTTGTGGCACCAAATACATGTCATATAATCATTGTAAGTCATGTAAACTCAACCATGATTCTGTTTTTAATTTAATTTGTTTTGCCAACCTGCTCATCACCAACACATACACACAAACTAGTATGAAAGAGTTCACTATCTTGTCCAAGAACACTTCAGGATGCAGACTGGAGGAGAAGACGACCTGCTCTGCCTCCTGAGAAACAGCCAACCCTTCAGTATAGTGTAATAAATATCATTTAAATCCTACTTTTGAATGCTATCGCAGCATTATTGACGAGGACGTCCACTCCTCCATACTTCTCCTTAAAGAAGGCAGCAGCAGTGGTGATGCTGTTCAGGTCGTTGATGTCCAGCTGGTGAAACTTGGCCTGCAGTCCCTCTGAGGCCAGAGACTTCACAGCTTCCTGACCACGGCCGCTGCAGAAAGACCAAAGAGCACTTTGTCTTTATTCTTATAGGAAGCACCTTCAACTAATGTGCTTAAAGGGATTTTTGATTTCCAAATCTTTATTTATTGCTTCATTATTGCAGCTCTATGACTGTGTAAAGGCCTGAAAAAGATCACGACTTCGAAGGCCCTCAAGATAAAGATTCATCGTCAACTTCTTGTTCTGAACGATTGGATTTCATATGAACAAAAAATAAATAAATAAGAATAATAATAACAATAACAATAATAATAATAATAATCTGCCAAAGTCAGAAAAGCCTTGGTTCATTCTTTTTTAAAAACACTGTGTGTTTTCTCTGGAAAAAGCTTATTGATAGAGGTGTTATTTGGTATCATGTGATCTCATAATAGTAGATGAAGCTGTCTGTCTTTTGATCTGTGTACAACGCGTCGTTTGTTCACATTAATGTTTGCCTAACAAAGGCCTTGCAAAGTCTGTCCTTCCACAAAAAATGATTTACCACCATTATAGTGTGATTATCGGGTCCATGGGTTCTAATAAATACGCAGAGATAAAACAAAGAGGAAATCCTTTGAAGTGACCTTTTGCTGAACTCGTGTAATGACATCAGCCTGGTCCAGGTGATACCAGGTGAGCTACCTACACGTCTCTGGCCGTGAGATAAACGTCCCCTTTAAACTCCTTGCAGAGCGCTCGGACGATGGCCAGGCCGATGCCCTTGTTACTGCCCGTTACCACGGCAACCCTGGTAGCCATGTCTGTCCAAAAAGAGAGTATGAACATATTAAATACTCATTCGTAGAAAAATGAACCGTAAAAGCACTCTGCACAAGTCCAACACGAAAAACAAACACAGCTCGTGTCAATGAACTCTGAATTAATGAGGTTATCAGTCATGTAGAAGGAGGTTGAGAATAGATGAGATTTACTGAGTCATGGTGACAATTCAAAGACACAACTGGAACAGCACTTCTTTCACATGTCTATAATCTAATATAACGGCACTTAAAAGTACACGACATAACTTTTTTTATGTATAATTTTGGATCTATAGTCTAGATTGGCAGTGTGCTTATTTTGCTCTTTTGTGCTCATAAACAATACAAATGTAAACATGGATTCAGAGTATATCTAAAAGTCGGGTTAGCTCTTGCAAACTACTATTCTTTGTATTAGAGCTCCGTCTTGTTGTTCATAGGCCTGTAAAACGGTTGCATATGCACCTTAAAGAAGCCACTGACTGGTGAACTAGTATTGATCGTTAAATAGACAGTTTTTACTCTGATATATTTATCCTATTTTTTAATTAGTTCTCTAAAACGTACGATAGATCTATATCATAATTTCATTTCTCAAACAAGTACGAAATGAAAAGTCTTTACAACTCCAGCTTTTAAGTCACAAATAAGAAATGGGTTGAATAGCTCTCTCTATCCATATCACATGTTCAAGAACAGAAACAAAAAAAAACCAGTAGATCATATAACCAAGAAAGTCATCTAATACTCTCACAATGTACCTGCTATAAACAAATACCACTGTTACATTTTTAAAAACATTGTATTTATTTTTTATTTTTATAAATTACTGTTTTTGCATTAATGCTACGTGGCTACCATGAGCATATTTCAGCAAATAGACTGAACCCATATGGAGTTGGATCAGTCTCAGAGCTATTAAACGCACACAGAAGGATCCACAAATGTATTTCGGGATTTATACGTAAATGACTCTCTCGACAAAAATATTTTTCAATGCACACACAAATATTTCTCCTTCCATATAAATGTAAAAGGAATCCACGCACAAATGAAAAAGGTTCACAAATGTATTTCTGATGCACACACAAATATTTCTTTATTTGAATATAAATAACAGAAATCCACAAATATATTATCTAAAAGAATTTGCAATTTACATCAAAAACATATATGTGTGTTGTGACTTTTATATACAAAGTGTTGAATCTGCATTTACTGCTTGCTGCGTGTGAACCTCACTGCATTTGTGTGTGGGAGTTTTGAGACTCTCCTGACATGAACCCATTCACAAATGCGTTTTTTGTTTAACAGAGAACTGTCTGTTGCCAATCAGATGTTTACCTCCTTTTCAGCCAATCAAAAGAACGCACCCCACATGGGAGGGGGTCGATGTAATTTTCAGCCAGTCGCATTAGTTATTTTTAGTTTTGAGACTGATCTACACCCATAGTACAATGGGGATCTAAACTAATTAAAAAATAGGATAAATATATCAGAGTAAAAACTGTCTATGTAACGATCAATGCTACTTCACCAGTCAGTGGCTTCTTTAAGGTGCATATGCGACTTTTTAAAGGCCTATGAACAAACAAGACAGAGCTCTAATACAAAGAATAGTAGTTTGCAGGAGCTAACCTGACTTTTAGTTATACTCTGAATACAAATGTTTACATTTGTGTGTGCATTGAAAATTAATTTTTGTAGAGAGAGTCATTTCCACATAAATCCCTAAATATATTTGTGAATTCTTCTGTGTGCATTTATTAGTTTTGAGACTAATCTAACCTCATAAACCTATTATCAAACTAATGTTGACACAAAATACATTTTATTTTAGCTGCTAGCTACTGACTGTAACTCTGGGGTGAAATGGAGGCTTCTTACTTGAAGCTGGTCTTGTAGCGCTGAGTGAACCTGCGGTGGTCAAGCTGCACAGAGGAGTGAAACTCTGCGTAGGACGGGGCTAAAAATAAGTGGGAAAGCTGGAGGTTTGCGGCGCAGCGTCAGTGCGCATACCCGGAAAAACAAAGCGAACCACGCAGGTCTCAGAGCTACCCCATCCACAATAAGTGACCCCGATTTGAAAGAGAGAAATAATAACGGTACGTCGGTGTTTAACTTTGTTCGTGTGTAGTTTGTGTACCCATAGTTTCACCTAATCGATAAATACACTTTGGTCCAATTGTCGCGTGTGTATGATGGGAATGTTTTGGTTGTTAAAACTGCACGCGGAGAGAAAAGTCTTGGTTGTCAGTGAGGTTTGCCTAATATCAGGGTTTCAATACTACACAGCCATAACAGTGAATTATCACGGTTAAACTCGTTCACTACTTTAATTTCTTATATTTACTTTGAATTTTAATTTCTCTGAATTTTAAGCTCCAGCTGTATGTTTGTGTTGTTATGTTTTGTATTGAAAGGGTGAGCAGAGACACACTAAAAGCATAGTTTCAGTGTAAGAGGTTACGCTCAGTTGTCAGTTGATTTGAAACAGCTTGGTAAAACTAATGCATTTTAATACAAATGCCTCAAAGTAAATTTCCTCCATGAAAGTTCAAATGTTCAGCTTTGTTAAAACTGTTGGAGAGAAACTGATTAACTTAAGTTGTGCTTTTTTTCATATTCCCTTATCATGAGAGGGATTTCTTTTATTAACTTTACACTCATTGATAGAAATGACTTTGTATTGGAAACAGCTGTCACTATGATTTAACATCATTTTCCCTGCACCACAAAATACAGACTTAAAAATCATTAGACAGTTGAATCATCAACTTTCTCAACCCGTTCAGACAAAAACTGATCATAATGACCATCAAGTAGAATTTAGTGCATGGTTGTTGTGTTATTCTGCAGTAGTTTTTGCCTGGTGCACCAAATAAACTGGCAACTCTGACAGAGAGAGAACTCAACCCAAGATCGGACTCAGCCTGTGTAGAATAATCTGATTGATGGATTGAAGTCCAGATTTTAAAGTGTGTCTTTGTTGCCTCATGTAATCAAAACTGCAAACTCCACCTATGACTTTCTCTTTGAAGCATCAGTGTGTCATAGAGGTGTTGGTTCAACTCTGCCAGTCTTTAAAGGTGCAGTTTGTGTTTTTGTGGCACTAAATTGCATTACAGCAAAAGAGAAAAGTAAAAGAAACTCAGGAACATATCATGAATTTAATAACACTGCAAATATGCATACGGATGCTGAGCAGATAGACTGTGTGTCTAAGGGACAGACTGTTATTTGACCCTGTCAATATTTTTGTCTTTCCAGCTGGAAGCCTCACCTTTCTCCAGTGTTGGTGTTCAAGTCTTCCTGATACGTGAGCAGCACAGATGAGAGGCCTCTGATTGGTTCCCCTGCAGCACTGCCCACCACCTACACCTGCCCAGCACCTTGTGCCTGTCCCTCCTATTTCACAGATGATGTTGTAGCTGTTCTGCCTATCAGTGTGCAGAGACAGGCTTTAGAGTAGAGGGAGGTCGTACAAGAAATCCACTCCCTTAATGGAAACTTTTCCAGGTGAGTTCAGGACACAGGACACTGACGCAGGTTGTTTAGGATTTGAAGTTCATTTAATGTTTCAGACATTAAAGCATTGTATTGTAGAGAAGCATTTTCTGCCAGAAAAGCATTTTGTTATCATTTCAAAACAATTCAGTTTCATGCAGTGAAGGCATGTTTTCCCTTTTCCATTTGAATTATATTAAAAAGTTGTACTACCAAAGGCAAAGTAATAAGGAGCTTTATCAAAAACGCAAGCGATAACAAGCTCTAATGCAGAGTCATGATTGTTGCAAAGGAAGCCAGCACACACACACTAATACACACATAGCAAACACACACCACATATGAATGATCCCTGAAATAATTGAAGAAATTTTACTTCTGTTGGGGCTGAACGCTTCTTGTCTGTTGGATGTTGGATATACTCGTCTGACCAAACTGTCACTAGTGAACAGTCGATGGTGTTGCTTTCATAAAGAGAACGGCGCTTCACATGTTTTGATTGGTTTGTGGTTTCTGTAGAACTTTATACTGCAGCGCTAGCTCAGCTAGCAGCTCAGCTAGCAGCTCAGCTAGCAGCTCAGCTTAACTGTGTTGTTATCTGGAGTATGTGTGTGTGTGTTTCTGTGTGTCTTGTTGTTGCTGCTGTATGTCAGTTTCCTTGATAGACATGCCCCCAAGATAATATAGTTATAGCAAAAAAGAAATAGTAAAACTGCAGGAATTCATTTGCTTGGCAACGCTGTGGAACTTTGATTGATTGAGCACCAATTAAAGCTACAAGTTAGAGTGCACGAAGAACACTGAGGCCAATTGAGTTAATCTGTTAATCTAGAGATGACACGCAGATTTTTTTCCCCACATGAACCAATCACATGGTTAAAGAGTAGGTAGAATTTCAGTCAACCAAGAGTTTATTTGGTTTAATTGCTAAACTGACTAAAACTATAAAAAATGAAACTAAACCCTAACTTAAACTATAAAAAATGAAACTAAACCCTAACTTAAACTATAAAAATGACACTAAACCCTAACTTAAACTATAAAAAATGAAACTAAACCCTAACTAAAACTATAAAAAATGAAACTAAACCCTAATTTAAACTATAAAAAATGACACTAAACCCTGACTTAAACTATAAAAAATGACACTAAACCCTGACTTAAACTATAAAAAATGCAAAAATCCTAAAAAATGGGCAGCCATGAGCATGTAAGGTATACGGTAGTGATGTTTTGGGTTCATGTAGTTAATATGTGTAACCTCAATACAAAATGCGGTAATAGTTTTTCCAGATGTTGTGTTGCGTGTGTCAAAATTTTTCAAATGGGGAAAGTTTTTGTTATTTTGTATGGAAGTTTTGAACTTTTTGGCAATTTACCCTTTATTTTCTCACACACAAGCACACACAGGCTCCTTTAACCCTTTCACCACGGCTTCACTTGTTTATCGGACAGAAACTTTCCGTGAGGCTCTGTGGCTCCGGGCGGCAGCAGAGCCAGATAGACCGGAGTGATAGCGCCCTCGTCTGGTGACTTGGTGGCCTCTGGACCGGTCATGTCAGTACGCACCCAGCCAGGACAGCAGGCGTTCAGCAAGATCTATAAAAATAATAAGAAATGCAACAAAAATATATACAAGCTGTGAGGTTTAATAAGACATAAATGCATTAAACCAGTAGAATAAAGAACATTTTTAAACAAGCTGCTATGCTGAACAAAGAGGTTGAGAAGAAGCACAGAAACGGTTCTTGTTTATAAGAATTTGCTGTAGTTCAGCGATTACCCCGTCATTCGGTCTCTCCTTGGACAGACGACGAGCCTGGATGATGGACAGGGTCTAAGGACACACACACAGACACACGTAAACAAGGCTTCACGTTAGCTTTTTAGCTCACCAGCCATGTTTTCATGCAGATAATATGTATATAAGCCTACATGAGTCTCAGGTTTCTTTCTGCCTCTTGTCGCTTTAGCGCCCCACACTGTGCAGTGTAAAAGTCACACATGATGACTGTAACCAGTGAACAACACTGCTTTATTACTGCATCCTGCTCAAACCACAGAAAAATAATCAGTCTAAAATGATGCACTGTGTCAATGAGCACAGTTAATTTTGTGGTTTGTGTTCATTTTGAGAGTCATTTTATCAAATTTACAGCCTGACATGGTGTCGATCCTGCATTGCTCTGATGGCATTTGGTCGGTTGGCGAGTGCTTATATTTATTTATTTATTTATCATCAGGAAAGGAAGAAAGGAAGTAAACATGTCATTAAATGAGATTTTATAACATGGTTTCTATAGATCGCACCAAATTCCACTTTTATATTTATATTCATTCTTCATGTCCACAAACGAGATAAGTGATTAAAAAATGAGGTAAAGGCTGACGGCTCGTACCGTCAGTCCAATCTTGGACACTCCGTACGCCGTTTCAGGCCAGCCGCCCTGCTTGTGCTCGTCCTTCTGGGCCTCATCGACGAATCGCTGCATCAGTCCCACCAGCTCCTCCTCTGTGATGTCCTCGCTGCGGAAACGCTGCTGGAGGGCCGGGCTGCACTTTTCCAAATTCATTGTGCTGGCCAAGCTGGAGACGTTGACCACACCGCCTCTCTCACACACACACTTACACACAATGACTCTCTCTCTCACACACACACACGCACACCGACTCTCTCTCTCTCACACACACACACACAAACACAACGACTCTCTCTCTCTCTCACACACACACACACGCACACACCCCGACTCTCTCTCACACACACACACACCGGTGAAGTCTTGATATAGCGAGCTCAGGAAACAGGAACTGCTGCACTGAAAAATAAAACTGTCTACATTTCAACTCCTCTTTTTTGTCAAAGAAAGAAAAGAGAGATTTAGATAAAGTTTTTATTTTTAAATTTCATCTTTCTCGTCTTTTGTTTGGTTATATTGCTCCATCATCATGGTAATATTCCATGTTCATGGAAAAAGGGCTTGCCGAACATATTTAGTGATACAGTAGTTTTGGTTAACAAAATGAAGATTAGCACACATTCAGTGAACCCAGCGGCTTGCCATAGGTGTTAACATGTTGCATTAACATGCTAGTATGTTGTGCTAACGTTTTATTGCGGTGTGTTGTGATAATGTGTTAATGCCCTGTAGTAGCATGTTTGTCCTGACTAGTGATTTACCTCTCAGCTGGACAACTTGGCTCCACACCAAAGACTCTGTGGAGCCAAGCAGCCAGCCAATCAGACGGAGTGGAGTCACTTGACTCTTCAGCTGCAGCTCCACCCTCAAGATGTCAGCTACCAGCTGCACCTGAAATGATGGCAGGAAGTTGTTGTAGTCGCTGAAGTTCATGAACTTTGAACTCTGAAACACAAAAACAGGTTTAGATTTTTTACAAAACTGATTTAAGTAGAAAAGCTTAACATTTTCTGATAATAACATGCATGTGCTAGCTGCAATTGAAGTGACAGTCATACACAAGTGCTGAAAGGAGCTGAAATAGCAATTAAATTGTAAGAGCTGAATGAAGGCTAGGTGTTACTTTAGGATTAGGCCCAGTGAAGTTGAAGAATCAGATGAAATGTAGGCATAAAAGGAGCTGAAATGTCAGCTACAATGTTAGTGATAGTTGAAGTGTCAGAGCAACTGTGCAGTAAGTAACGAAAGCAGTTGACATGTCATTTAAGATGTAATTTAATGCTGCAGTGTTGAAAATTCACAGTTGAAGTGTTGAAAATGGTGGACATAGTGAAAAAAGTGGGAGTGCTGGGTCTGATCTGTTGGAAGTGTGACTTGACATGTAATCACTGAAAGCAGACAAAATCTCAGCAGATGAAAGAAAGATGAAAGCAGTTGAAGTGTCAGATTGAGTAGCAGATGAAACTTGGTTGTGTTGGATAGAGTGAAACATAAACACAGTTGGAGAACAGCTGATGAAAGCAGCTGAAGCATCTTTTCAAAGATAAACTGATGAGAGCAGCTGAAGCGTCACTTGAGTAACTGACGAAAGCAGCGGAAGAGTACCTCTGGCTGGATGAAAGTGACAGGCAGTCCGCTCAGTTTGTAAATCTGATTTGGGACTAGCTCGCAGTCTGGTATCGTTTCTATGTACTCTGCTCTGATCCGTCGCTTCCACTCCTTCCTAACCTAGAGATTAGAAAAGATGCTGAGGTATCAGTCATATTAAGTGTATAAATTAATAGCGGATACACAATGTTTAACTGATTTATTTTTGAACATTAAGCCCTACGTGCTGTTTCAAAGTTTCTCTACTGAAAAAAAATGTGTGGAGAAATTAACATAATGTAGTTAGTTATTTTTAATGGATTGTCTGCACGGATTAAGTGGTTATTTGGTAAATTTCAAAGGATATTTACACCTTAAACATCCTTAAAATTAACCATGGGAGTCACTCCCTTACTTTAAACTTTAGAGAGGACATGTTTTTTTTTTCTATTCAGATGTAAATTGAGAGATTGCTTTCATGCTGATTGTGATTTTTAAAAGTGTTTAAGCTCTTAAAATCCTTGAATTGGTAAAAAAAAAAAACCTCAATGTTTAATTCTACACTAATTTAAGCACTTGTTACCTCTGCACTTGCATTGGAAAAATTAAGTTCTTTTTTAAAGCCCGAATTAAAGAGAATGTATAATGCAAAAAAAAACCTTAAAATTTACAAACTAGTAAATTTAAAAAAAATTTTTTAAACCTCTTAAAGACCCCTCTATCAATGCAGACAACCCATGAAACTATAGGCCTACATTGTCATTCTCTAATGTTACCATTAATTTGTCCCAAATCACGTAAACCTGTTACACATCTGAACACTAAATAAGACTTAAATTAAAAATCCCATTAAATAGCAACTAATTACTTCCCAGAGACCAAATGTAACCAACATCCCGTAAATGATAGATAATAACTATACTGAAACATAATTTGAACAGATTTTTTAAGTCATGAAAACCAACATGAAACCCAATCCTTCATTTATACCTTAAAAGGGGCCCTAAGTTTATAAATAAGGTAAACATTAAGTGATGTCCTTCTACCAATTTGGTAAATTTTAAGGGATATCTTAAACCTGTGTTTAAGGGGCAGGACTTAGGTGTACGTGATCAGCCAGTGGGTGGGGCTTGTGTACCTGAGTGAGGCAGACGTTCCTGGGCAGCAGCAGGACAAACAGTGAGTAATCGCTCAGCTGAGAGAAGAGCAGCACGAGGCCACGGATCACACCGCTGGATGCCGCCGAGGTCACCAGACCGAAACAAGAAAAGCCTGAGACGTCAATGATCACGTGACCATCTGTCACCTGACCAGGTGTGATGAGGTCCATGCTGTCCCCAGTGACATGAGCTACAGAGAGGAAATGTTGACTGCTACCTGCAAGACAGGATAACTTCCCTTCAACCAAATTTTATTGATCCAGAGAGCATTAACATGTTGACAGACTGCTGCTGCTCAGTATTGTTTCTCTGAATGACCAGGAATCATCTCAGGTCATTAAACACTTTAACAATCTGTGGCTTTCAAACGTTTGTGTCCAATGCACACCTGTATTCATATCAGTGCAAAATATCCTCTGTAACGTTTATTTTTATTTTCTAACACCAAATAAATTTGACAAACCGGTATATCACTCATGAAATATTTACTAACAAAATAATTCAAAAACTCATCAGTGAATGTTTGTGTGTGTGTGTGTGTGTGTGTGTGTGTGTGTGTGTGTGTGTGTGTGTGTCTTTGTGACAGTCTCTTTCAACTGTACCAGGGTTCAGTCCACTCGGTAAAGAGTCCGTTCTGTTATCTAGTCCTGCCCTGGTTTTATTGCGGTCCCCACAAAGCTCCACCATGTCTGTCAACTCCTGACCTCCAACTGGGATACACACACATCCACCAGATTCTTTTACTACACATGCGTCACGCTCACCCACAATGCTGAGTGATATTATTCGTCATATTGTTAGAGGTGCAAAGAAACACGACCCCGATCATCCCAAAGACACCAGCTAGCACGTCAGGCAGCTTTCATCAGGGCCAGCTGGGCTGTGGGTGGTGAGTTCAGGTTTCTGCATGTCTTTGAGGTAGTTTTTTGGGGGGTATTTTAGGATCTGCTCCATTCTGTTTCCAATCTAATGTGTTGGATCATATTTAAATGTGGATTTGATGCTATTTTTCATTGCAGTCTTTGTTTCACATGAGGTGAACTTTTAGCAAACATTTAAAAAAAAAGTTTAATTTCTTATGTTGTGAAATGGGTAGAGCGTACTTAAAAAAGGTTTTACTTTGTGTTTTGGTGTCTATGGCCACATGTGGATCTTTTCTAGAATGACCTCTCACTCATACTGGTCTTCTCCAACGCTCTTTTTCATGGCTCAGGGATTTACAAAGTGCATATTTGGAGCACCCATCTTCATTTCCATTAGATGATGGTTTTTGCAGGTTTCCGCACTACACCACCTCATCACCATTATGCACTGGCAATGACACTGACAAAAATGGAAACAGGTACTGAATGATAGTGCACACATACATGAATGTGTGTATGAAAGAATAATTCATCCTTCTGACAAGCGTATGTTTTACTACAACTTGTATATTGAAATAATATTGCACAGCTGGACTTGCCTCACAGCACACTGTTTGGGTTTGGGAACCACTGCTCTATGCATCAGCCTGTGACATTACAGGTAGATTTTGACGCACTTCGATGAATTGTTGCCAAAATGACCCCTGATCCTGATCCTACGCAGTCTCACAGTCTTAATAAATATATACCGATGGTGGTGGATGAACAATTTGCCACTGACCTGAGAGCAGCTGGCAGTGCGGCAAGTGGAGGCGGTGGAAACTTCCTGTCAGCAGTGTGAACCTGAACAACGGTCCAGCCGGCCTCAGACCTCTGGAGGACAGGAAGTCCATGTCCCAGGGAACCATCTGGTAGACCACATCACCAATGCCCTCCAACAGCAGACCAGTAAGACTGCAGCGGAAAACACCTGGCTGCCTGCAACGCAACCTGGAGACATTTACATCAACCAAATCGATTATTTTGATCAGTTTATTCCCCTGCAGCAAGAAGTAAATCCAAAAGATTTATTCAAGTCAAGTTCAATTCTCGTGAACATTGACAGGTGAATTTGGTCCACTGACCAGTAACAAGCCGTCCTGACAGAGCCAACGTCTGAGAGTTAGCTATCATAGCTATCATGGCTCATTAGCTGTGTGTCATTGTGCTGTTTTATTTAAGTCCCCGGTTAGAGTATAAACTGCTCCAACCAGAGATGATTTAAACACAGTTGAACAGGAGGACATCATGCTAACATAGTCTGTACACTGTGGAGACTGTCTGTACTGTTAGCAACAGGGCTAAGCTAAGAAACTTTATTTTCCATCTTCAGAAAGTCTTTACTGAATGAAACAGGGAACAGAACAGTACAGAGACGGTAGAACGGTAGACAGAAACTCAGAGAGACATCAAGACTTACTGTTAGCCTTTAGACTAAATGATGACATTTTAACTGGGACCTGTTAGCCTTAGCATCAGCCTGTTAGCATGTATGTACCCATCATGTTCATATTTAAGACCCTTTTACCCTGTGGTCAAATGTAATTGAGTATGTTTATAATTGTACTGCACTCAAGTACAAATCTGAGGAACTTGTACTTTACTAGTACGAGTATTTTCAATTTATGTAACATTGTAGCGTACTCTGTTACATTTAAGAGGCATTTATTGTACTTTTTACTCCATTACATCTGTTTGACAGCTTTAGTTACTAGTTACTTCTCTGTCCAGTGTAAAGCATGTATCTCCAGCTGTGTTGGTGCTTTATGTGCTGAGAAAATTCTCCCCCTTCTGAAGCTAAATAAAGGCTTTAAAAAGCCTCTTGGATCAGCTGGAAATGCATCGTCACAAAGCTGAAAACAGGCCTGTTTTTCTGAGCTCATGAAAAGTTGACGTTTTACAAATACGTGGGTTATGTTTAGTGAAGAGTCACTTGTATTAGTGAATGCATTATTGTTCTATAACAGACAGAAGTAAACTGTGCGTTACCTGAACATGTTGCATTCCTCAGAGACTTCAGGTGTAATCTCAACCTAAACAGATCAAACAGGAAATCAACATTAACCAATCATCAGTCACCATTACAAGTGACATCACAGTGACATGTACAGGTTGTGTTTGATGTTGTTACCACTGTTGTGTCTACGTTCGCCTCCACACTGATGTCAGATGACCTCTGTAATTTCACTGCTTCTTCTTGCAGACAGACACCTGTAACAGGATGACATCGTCACATCATCTGACCATAACTTCAACTAATCAATATAACCTTAAATGTTACCAGTACTACCAATCAATCTGTTTTATCAGTGTGTCCAGTACAAAGAAAGGTTCAAGCCAAGTTTAGCCTAGCTTAGCGCAAGGACTGGAAGCAGGGCAAACTGTTAGCCTTGTTTAGCACAGTTTGTGAGGACGTACTGAGTGTTGGAACAATCTTCAGCAGGATGTTTGTGGCGACACTCTCTGCCTCTTTGGGCCCGAATAATTTTCCCAGAAGTCTCAGTGTCGTTGGCCTGTCTGCATGCTGCAGCTGCTCTCTACCAATAGGAGGACAGCTTTCTTCAACCATGTGATCACTGATCAACCACTGGAAAGTTCTGAGCTCGTCTGAGATCAGGCACTCCAACATCTCTGTGAGGACGGATGCCTCTGAGGGATTCTGGGAAAAAAACAGGCAGCAGAGGAATGATATACTGATGACATCATACATCAGGATCACGACCTCAGTCTCATGAAGGTTCTCTTGTAATGGTGAAATTAAAGGTGACAGATGGAGACGTGATGGTCTTTTGACTGGACAGTCCCATTGAATCTCACTGAAACAGTAATGTGGACTACAAACCTTGATCACGACTGGATCGTGTTCCAGCTCCTGTAGTAAGAATGGCTCTGATTGGCTGAGGGCCTTGTAGAACACCTCAAGAGCTTTGTCCCCCTTTCTCAGGATAAGATCTACCAGGGCCCGGTTCTTCTCCTTTTGTACTGCATAGATTTTGATAGCTGCCCTGTTTGAGGCGTTCAGGATCCCATAGTCCTGCAAGGCATCCAAGACAGCATCCAGCTGCCGAATCCTACTGATCAGCTTCCTGCGCTGTGTTTTCACAAAGTCTGGCTCAGGTTTTGGAGCCAGTCTAGGTCTCCATGGATGCAAGGTGTGGTGGAGGTGGCAGAACCGATGGTCTTGGCCCATCATCTTCAAGACCATATCCAACATGGTCAGCGCCCCCTCCTCGTGGTAACACTTACGCATGGATTTGGCGGTGCTGGAGGCATCTGCGGACAGGAGCCAGCGTTGGGGGATGGGGGGAAAGTCCTGCTGGAGGTTCTGACTGAGACACCAGTGGACCCTCCACAGCTCAACCTCCTGCAGCTCCGACAGCTTGGACAGCAGAGGATCTTCAAGCTCTGGTTCACTTCTCCAGGTCTGAACACTCACACGTCTCTTCAAGGTCTGAGCAAATTCCTGAACTGGCGTAAACACATTACCCATGGTTTATCCGCCCTCTGTTCTGACTGACAGGCTGACCTATAAGACTAAACGAAGAAACAAGAAGCACATTCAAAATATTCCCATGAAACATAATAAGACATTATAACAAGATGGTAAAGAGACACATACAAAGCAAATGGGTTATAAAGAATAGAATTTAAAATATTAATAATACCAAACAAACAGAATAGAAATATACAATTCATTCATTAATTTGAACTGATTAATTATAAGTTTGAGAGCTTTTAGGAGGTAAATATCATATCTTGGAATTACATTAATTTATCCATTTATATGACATTGAGGTATTTTAATGTGAATTTAAGGGAATAATAGAGAAAAATATACAGTAAAATTTTCATATATTTGAATAGATTTAAGGGCTTGTCAATGGGTAAAAGGTGCTGACCAAACTATTAGACGCCATCCCTTAATTTTCTATTTAAGGTGAAAAATTAGGGGTGGCTTTCATACTTTTCGGTACATATAACAGAGTCTCCCCCTTCAAAACACCTCTATGTACTAAAAACTGCTAATTTATCCATGAAGTAATTCCAAATTTGTAATGAATCCCTGAAATGGCATCTTTATTGAAATAGTTTCATTTAAAAGTGAAAATTTATCAGAATTTTTAATAATATTATGAGTCATACTTGAGGTTAATTTTTAGTATAGAGGCTTTGATCCCTTCAAACTTCTTAAAACATGTAAAAATAAAAGAGTGCCTACAGAGAGTGAAGTTGCTTTCTTACCACTCAGGCAGTTCGTCTCTCTTGATGTTCTCGATGCTTGTGAGTTGAGAAACCGTAGGCAGGTGTTTTCACACACAAATGAGCTGGCTCTTCGCTTGCCGTTTCCACTTTGAGCTGCTGCTTTTGTTTTTTTAAGGTCACTGGTGGTTTTTAAAATGTTTTTAGAAATTAGAACTTTCCATGAATACCACTGAGGTACAGAAACAGACAGTTTCATGAGGTGGACAGATGACTATCAGCAATGACGATGACTACTTCATCCAGAATTATCACATACTTAAATCTGTTAAATCAACAAAAATATTTTATAAAAATGTTTCAAAGTTAATGAAACAAATCAACAACGGACGCAGTGCAGAAACAGGAAAACGAGCTGCAGTCTGGCACACTGTTGTTTTAATGTGTCTGCCAGTTGGTTTACTGTTCATTAGATGGTTTTAAATTTTATTTTTGTCTCGGATTGGAAGTAGGATGAAGTCAAAGGTTTATCAACCAGTAAAATGAAAATAAATCTAAGCCATCATGCCTTCCATGATGATGAGCTGTACAGGAGCAGAGGTCAAAACGACACAAAATAATTTCTTTTAAATGGAAATGGGTTTTAATGTCCAGTCACAAGTCAGTATGAGTCAAACGCTTGAAAGAAAACACTGAAATCCCCATGAAGAGTTCGTCTGTGGTTCTTCTGTACATCGCTGGGTTGATCTGAATACATCTGCTTGACACATTAAAACCCCCACACAGCCAACAGTTACGCCTCTGCCTGCACCATCACATGAAGTTATATTAAGCAGGCCAATTATTGAAACCACATGGGAGTGAAAAAACAAGTTGTTCAGAGGCTCAGTCAAATCATCCTTTAACATTATGTTAATTCTTCAGGACAGGCAGGCAGAACTCAAGAAGTACACGTCATTCTGTATCATTTAAAATGAATGAGTCTCCAAATCTCCTCAGAGTTCTATCTCCAAGTCTCGAGTCGGTCGAGTCTCTCAGCAGACGAGTCGAAGTCAAGTTCAATTCTTAAGTCTGAAGCTGTGATGCCCATAAATCAAAAACATTACAAATGTACAAACTGCTGCACGTTTAATGCACTTGCGAAGGTCATGATGACGTTGTCCTTGTGTTTCTACTACGATGAGGTCTGTGCTTCATTGTCTTTTCTCTCCAACCTCAGTTCTGTCTACAGGACTTCTGTTTAGCCTCAGCCTGAGGCAACAGTTGATCAGTTGTTAATTATTAAGTTGCAATATTCAGAAAAAAAGTCAGGAGCAACCAGCGGTCTTCAGGCTAGACCAGCCTGCTCCCCACCAGGAAGCCTCACAACCTGCGGCTTGCTGGA
>JAQQZW010000003.1:20525609-20537780 GCA_029814745.1 Zanclus cornutus | reverse complement strand
TCACATCATTCACATAAAAAATAACTTCATTTATTTACACACAGAGGAAATCCTAAACCACTAAATAATCACTGTAAATCAGAGTTCTGAGTACTATCTGCATTTTTTTATATAAAGAAATATTCCTGCATTCTCACAGGATGTATACTTCTGGCAAAAAATCAGCATCTTCATCACAAGAGGAAGGTTACGCATTTCATTGTTGCTAAATTCAGTTTGTTACGTTTGGATGTTAAAATTTTGATATAGGTTGACACGCTGCTACACGTGTGGCACTATTGCACACAGTATTTACTGTGCACATCACCAAGATTTCAAGAAAAATATATCAATATATCTTCTACAGAAACGATAAACATTTCCAAAATGGCGGTTAACTTGTAGGGAAAGCAGCCTACCCTCTAAAATTTAGAGCCACCCTAACACCCTGTCTTACCCCAGAATTTTAAGGGGGAAAACTCATTCTTCTGGAATTAAAAAAAAAGCTTTTTGGTTTTCCTATATTTTTTACACTTTTAGGTTTGTTTTTCACAAGCGGGACCTCACTACTACTCGTACATTAAAAGTAAGATGTTATTTTGGTGATAGAACTTGGTAATTCTTACGAAGGAGCAATGTCAAGGTGGTTGATGTTGAAGCCAGATGCGGACACTGCGCCCAGCGAGGAAGAGATGGTGAGGAAGGTCACAGCCAAGGTGTAGTTACACCCTATATAGCCTGCTGCCACTAGGAACACCGCTGGCCCGATCATGCCTGCAGAAACAACACAACAACGGTGAAAACTTCCTCAGGACTAGCGAACATGGACAACTAGATGTCCAAGTCAAGCGGCTGTAGTCTGTTGTGTGAAATTGCCATTCCTTACCAACCATGGTGAAGGACTTCCTGACACTGACAGTGGGGTAGAGGCAGGTTTCCCGCAGGTAATCAGCTAACTGGCCACTCAGCACAGCCACCACACCGCTGCCCATGTAAGGAAGAGCTGACAGTATCCCATTCTGTTGTGGACAGAAGAAGACAAAACCACTTGGTGTTAATATTTTTTTTTTTATAACATAGTTGTTACACAACCTTTCATCAGTGAGCAGAAATTATTTTTTACTCTGGAACATACTGAACATGATGGATTGGTTTCTGGAATATAATCAAAGAGCCCTTTAGAGATAACTTGGTTTTCCAATTTATCTCCATTTCTGTGTTTCTTTATTTAAGTGGTTCTCAAACTGTGGGGTGAGCCCCACTAGGGAAAAAAACATGGAGTGAAACTACAAATTATGATGTATGGAGAAAACAATGCATACGTTTGTTTATGCAATTATTACTATTAGTTACTCCCCTATCATTTTGAATGATTAACAAAAGTTGTCGAGTGGGAGTGCATGAACTTTTCCAGGTCAAAAACACAACCAAAACAAAGAAAACAAAAGAGTTGTCATCCGTGAAGCTGTGCTATCGCATGTGCTTTTGTTTACTTTTTGAAGCGGGGGAAGAAGTTGTCTACAAAAACCGGAATGCGGAAGATGAAAGCAGAAGTGAATGCTGTTTTATGCAGCTGCTCTCATTTCAGCAAGATCAGTGCCACTACTGTCCAGAGGCTGATCTGGAAACTGGTGGGAGAGGATAATGACTGGGGATCTTACAGATGAAGACTGGGTGTCAAACCAAAGAACACACCATCAAACTTTCAATTTTTTTTTTTTTACACAAGACTGTGACCAGTATTATCCAGAAGAGACACGGACTTGTGCTCGGCCATACTGATGTGGAAGAGGGTCACAGTGACCATTTGGTTCAAAGATGCCCAGCCGAGAACACTGTGTTGCTGGATTTGGTCACCTTTTGACCCCATATTTGACTCCTTCTACTACTGTTTGCCAGCACTTCTGAGCATGAATGAATGCTTATCACTCGCGAGAGCTCACCTGCTGTATGCTAAATCCTAGTATGTCTTTCATGTAGGTTGGCAGCAGGGTGAGGAGAGAGTAGAAGGTCCAGTTGTAGGAGAAATGAGCCACGACGATGGCCCACAGCGGTAAGGACGTCACAATGGCTCGCCAGGGGAAGTAACTTGCTGTGGTGGACAGCTGGAACACACGGGGAGTAGAAAATAGGGAACAGATTGATTAGGGAGTTCTTGATTACGGCATCTACCCTTAAAAACTGATAAACTACTAAAACTATGGGTCAAATTATATGTGTAAAAATATACAGCCGCTTTTACTTTAGCATTGTATTAGATTAACTTGGCCTGATTATTTGCACACTTATAAGTGTATTTTTAACTAACTTTAATAACTCAATTCCCTCTGAATAAATGGCAGAAGGCCTTAGAATGTTTTATTCTCTATGTCTCTCTCTGGTTTATCTCCCAGCTCTCTACTGTATAAATAATACTGGTTTTATTGCTGTTTTTTTAGCTTATTTCTCCCTCTACTTGCCAGAAACTTAACAGGACGTTTTCCTACTTCATGTCTCGATCTTGGTTGTTTTCTGATTTAAAACACTAGGGTTGACCCAAACAAGCTGAAAAGAATCCCCCAGTTATTATCACACAGCCTTCAGCTGTCTAGAGTCATTTTCACATGTTTGACTAATGTTAAAAAAATAAATAAATAAAACTGTATACTAAATATTATCAAGGAAACTTTTTAGGTACTTCTACAAGAAAGTCATAAATGCTGGTGGAGCTCTAAGATCACTGCAGATTGTTTCTGAATCTCATAATATGTTATAAAATAAACGTAATGTTGAGTGTTGGGACCTGACAGCTGTGTAAGACAGATAAGAGAATAAACATGCTGCAACACACTGAGATTATGTAACAGAAGTATCTAATAATTACTGGATTGCTAGCGTCTTAGTCAAAGAGTACAGAACAGTGCATATGTCAAAATGCTAATTACTATAATCCATCATTCCACATCAATACAACAGAAAATAAAGGGAAAAAAACTCTCTTTGGGAACAATGTTCAAGACAGTACAGATCTTACTTTACATGTACACCAGTGAAATGAGATAAATCAATCCATACACCTACGAAACCTTGTTTTTCTAATGTAGAACTTGTAGTCTGGTTTCTGGCGTTACCTCGTTCTTGAGTGAGGTGGTGATGTAGACTCTCTCCAGCTCTGATATCCGTGGGTGAGTGTTTGGACTGTCAAAGACGAGAAAGGACCACAAGACGAACCACACCAGGCCAACAGCACCTGGACACACAAAGAGGCAAACAAGCTCTCACCTTACTACAGATCAACAGCTGTGGCCAACATTCATCCAGCATAAAACCTTCATCGCAGTTAAAATTATACATAGTGAGTAGATGCATGAAGTATGATAATGTCATCAGAAACACCTTGTTTTTGTGGTCTGTTGCCTGAAACTGAACTACTCTCTGAGCAGCTTATTACCTATACTTCTACTGTGTGCACTGAGAATAATAAGGGTGTGTTTGTTGACTCCGACATCAGACATCTGTCCAGTGGCTTAGAGATGGGGTTACATCAGTAGTACTGGCAGTTGTTCACCTGGCAAGCACCCGAGTAAATAAATAGGGATTTCTGCAGTGGTTGTTCCATTTGTAAGCACATTTTCGTCTTCAACTTGCTAAATCATCGTTTCTACAGAACAAAGAGGAACAAAGGAACAGACACTGGAAACAGCTTGTCTGAAGCTTAAAAAGACTAATCACTGGAGAGGCCACTGGAGGTCAGCGAAAAAAAGCCTCCATATGCATGACTAACAGTAGCTTCATTAGAATTTATATCAAGATTGTGCAACTGCCCAATCAGACGAGATGAAACCAATCTATAATGCAAATTCAACACGGCTTCAAAGTGTTTCATGAGCTTAAATCCTCCTAGTTAATGGTTTTCTCACTAATGCATTAATGTACCATGTGTAAAAATACAGTTGGAAATTCCTGCCAGTCATAAGTTAAAGTCCATCATATTCTAAAAAAACTATGCAAAAACTTAAATACTAAGAGACTCTGCAGGCTACAATGCTCATCAATTCCAAAAAGGCAATCAGTGAAATGTTATATTATTCACAAATAAATTAATATCAAATGATATATATCAGGTTGAGGGAAAGTCAGTGCACCACAATTCATATAACAATTCACCAGTGAGTAGTTGTTTGAATATACAGAACATCTCAACTTCATTAACACTAACATGGTGGATTAATACTTTAAATCATGTTTCTCATGGCAGGGTGGGCCATGGCTAACAGAGTAACCCCGCCCCTCTCTCCACTAGCGACTAGGGTTGGATATAGCTGGAATTTTATCACTTCCGAATCAGAGGTTTAGGGAACCCAAATGGATTTGGATTTGGTTCTAAGTTAGAGCCAAATTTCATCTCAAAAACCTTACTAATGAAACTCCAGGTGTATTACCAAACACATAGAAGACATAGGTCCAGTCCAGGTAGAAGCAGATTTCACCAGACAGAGGAAGAGCTACTACTGTCCCCAACTGGGCTCCTGTGATGGAAGAGAAAGGACAAACATCTGTATACCACAGCTTTAACATTGTGTTGATACTGAATGATGAATATATAGAGAGAGACAAGTAGACACCATCAGTTATGTGACACATGATGCTATGCAGGAGGCGGTCAGGTCCAGCCCCTCAGGGACACATTGTTAGTGGGATACTGATCCATCAGGGCAAGTTTTTTTTTTTGCTCAGTTTTGTGTAAATAGTAACAGCTTTTGCAGTCACTTTTCTTTGTTTTGACTTTGTACCTCTTGTGTCTGGGTGCCTTACCAATGTAGGAAATTGTGAGCAGTCGGCTCCTCTCCAGCGGTGGGGCCCACGCTGCCCACATGGTGTACATTGCAGGGAATGTGACTCCCTGACGACAAACACAACAAGAACATCAGCTAGAGTGCAGGAGTGCAGTTTGTCTGGCTGTCTGTGTCTAAAACTCCATCAAGATTGCAACTTTTACATCTGGCTTCAGTACAGCTGATGCCTACAGCACAAGCGACAGTCTTGCACAAATAATTTCAACTCTACATTCTGTGTCATCCTTTCACGAGTCATGTCAGAACTGAGCAACCACATCCCCTACCTCTCCTATTCCTTCCAGCACTCTGACTGCGATGAGGTAGCTTGCCCCCAGGTCAGCTGCCACAGGTGTGAGCAATGTAAAAATTACAGTTCCCAGGATTCCAAAGCCCATCAGCCACTTGGGTCCATAGCGACTGGCCAGGTAGCCGCCAGGTAACTGTGTCAGAATGTAGCCGTAGAAGAAGGAGCCCAGGATCCAGCCCTGCGTCTCAGAGTCCCAGTCGTACACACTGGCCTGCGAGGGGACAGGTTGTGAACTATATTAGGAATTAAGCTTGATTAAAAAGGTTTTGAAGCCTTTTAAAAAAAACAACTACATAATATTTTTTGTTTTTCTATGCTCACATGCACGTTTTCAGTCAGTGTAATTGTTGCATCTGTCTGATGCCTTCTCTCCACCTTTATGTTCCTCATTATCTTTTTGAAAGCCCTGAAGTTCACCTCTAACAGGAAGTTTTTTAAAGCATCACCAAAGCTACCACACACATGCACTAACACATTTATTGCAGTGAGTCTTGTGAAGATTTCAGTTGTAGATTGTGTCTTAGCCTTGTTATGTCATGTCTACAGAGAAGTGGTCATATGCACAGCATGTCAACAGTATGGATTGGAATTGATAACATTTTATTGATAACAAATGCCATTATCGTCCTGCCTATTGGTCTGATTCGTTACCTAATCCCTTATTGATTCCTGATTATTTTTTTGTGTTGAAGAAAAAAAAAGCGGGTCTTCACATGTTCAGTGTCAACACAACTGTTTTATTATCTCTGAGTCTGAACATTGTGCAGAAGCATGTGACTACGCTCCACTAATTATTCACTGCTAAATGAATCTGCTAAGCCTGCCTGTATGATGCTAATGTTATTATGACAGGATATTTACCCTCTGTAACAATAGTGCTGCCGGCTTGGGAGGCCATATCACTCGTGTCTAGAGTGTGAAATATCAAATACATGGCATTCCTGGAATTTAAGTCCTTGTTGCATAGAAGAATGTTTCAACATATTACTGGTGTTTCCATCCTTACTTGAAATGATCAATTAACAGACATTACAACAAGCACATGAAATGAGACCATGCTTTGGACCGTTTCTTCCCCTCCACCATCAGTCCTTCTTGTAAGTTTCCAGCAGCTTAGACGCACAAGTTTGACAGCCAACCCAACAAAATACATTTGCTTTTGTAAGACTGTTCTTACAATAATGGAAGAGCACTCATTGTTGGAAGTAGTACAGTTTTGTTTATGGGTACACTGACAGGGGAAAATGAGGGAAGGCTGAAAATTACATAGTCAACTATTAAAAGCACAGTGTGCAAATCAAAACAAATCATTTTCCTTTTCTAAACACGACAGCTTACATGCTTTAATTTACCATATCTGATGTTTCTATATCATACCAGAAGAAAAACTAAACAGGAAAAAGCTGCATATGTGCATTTGTTAAGGAAGCTGCTTGCTCCTAGTTAAGTCTTTCCAAAAACTAATAAACGGCTCCAGTCTCCTGACTCACACAATCCTGACATCTTTAGGTTTTTCCATGAACAGAAAACGAGTATAGAAATAATGGCTGTAGTACTAACCATACTTTTTAAAGGGGACATTTTGAAGCTGGCCGAGCAGAGACTCTCAGTCTGAAATGTGCGCCGGGCGTGATCGTCTCGGCTCTTCAGTATTCAGATCATGCCTATATAACAATATGTTACTAAATCTTGATCAAGGATTACACAACACACTATTCATGAAAATGATGTATTGACTTGATTTTTCAGCTGGGGTTGTTTATACTCATTTCTACAGATAGAGTGGATTTAACTCTAGTTTTAGGGGTTGGAGACAGTCTTTTCAAGCAGCATATGTATTTACGTGGTGCCAATTCAACATTGTGCCACTCACATTTAACTGATAACTGATTCAGGAACATTTCCAACATTTCAACCAGATTTCATTATTCATTCATTTTCATGATTTGTGCTGTCACATTCTCGCTCACCGTGCGGTTGCGTTTAGGCCTTGGAGGGTCGGCATGAGCAGGACACACTGAGCCGCTGTGGTTAGTGCTGGATTGGTGGGTGTTGTTAAGCATGTCCACCATGGCCACACTGAGGTTCACTCGCAAGGAGTAGACCACAAAGAAACCAAAAGAGGAAAGCAGCGCTAGGCCATAGCGTGATGAACAGCATGCTGGGGCTACAGGGCAAAGTAGAGAGAAATAACAGCAATGATACCTGTTTGAGAACGGATATTGTGTATTTGCTGTAGTTACCAATTGCATAATATCATATGAAACACATATTAGGTAATATTCCCAATGATGAGCCTTGTTGCAATGCAAGACAACATTAATGGACTAGTGAAATCGTGCAGCTTGAGTATAGTTATCTTTTCTGTCACTTTGCAGAAAAAAACATGACAGTGAGCAGCATAATGCTGTAAACTGCAAACTGCAAATATTAACATGATCACCAGCTTCTATGTAAATCTTTTAATAAAACAGTGGTAGTAGTTGTTTCAGAACTTTATTGATTCATCTTATTTTCATGTCTTATTTTGTTTATTTTCATAAGTACACTTTTATATATGATAAGTCTCCAGATTTTGCATAAAGTGCAGCTACTTACAGACATAGTATGACTGCTATTATGTAAACTACTGATACAGTATTACATTACTACACACTGTTTCTCAGAGCTACCACTTTTATGTCCAGACCCTGCTTGAATGTAAAACTGGCATTTTCATGAAGCGGACTCTCGGCAAGCATAACACGACTCATAACTCAGGTATGTCCGTCTTATGACATGAGGGTAGATGTCTCTAAACTCCTGCTAACTAAAAATTTCTGCATATATATGAAAGGCTAAAACAGATGCGAAGAACAGTGTTAAAAGCCTTTTTATTCAGGTTTACCTTGGTCGACTGAACGATGCATCCTTCAAGAAAAGGCTTTCTGTAAATCAGCGTTAGCTGAAAGTTAACTGATAAACAAAAGGCTGATGAACGAAAGTTGGACACAATAACTGTACACCGGATTATGATCTAATACAACGCACCTGAAATAATAACAGCAATGTGAGCGACGCCTCTAGCCATTGCAAACCCTGTGTTTACACTGAGGTCTGTTAGACGCTTTACTCGTGCTCTACTAGATAACCCTAACAATGTTTTGCAGGTGTTCATGTTAATGTTCTCTCGCTGAGTAAACAAAGGGCTGCCATAAGCCAAACCCGTTCAACACAGGAAAAAACAAACATTGAGTTAGAGGGATGTTGCTTTCTTGGTTCATTCTAATGAAACAGTGCGGCTTTGAGACGTGATACCCAAAAATGAGCAACGTTATTGTTAGCTCGTCAGCTAAAGATAATTTTCTTTCACCTCTCAGCGCTTTGTCTTCGTGTACTCGGTGAAGCAACGGTGTCTCCTGCTCGTCCCCCTCCGTGTCCGACCCGTACCGCTGCATTTTTTCTCAGTCAACAGTTTACTAACGTTTATTCTACTGCATCACAACAGACTTAACATACCTAACAAAAACACTGGTAGCAAAAACTGGGGCCACCGGTCAGCTGACTTCCCCTTTGGGCTCAACTCTACACAGTACAGGCTAACTACCGTCACGTGACGCGCAGCACCGGACCGGAAGATTCGTACTGCATGTTTTCGAATCTCTCGCGAGATTTGTACGTTTTTTCTTTTCATATGCACTTTGTACAAATTGTGTATCACGACGTGACAGCTGTAGTTAAAATCTGGGTGGCGTTAGGGACAAAAACACTTGGTTAGGATCAGAAAAAGATCATGGTTTAGATTAAAATGCTCACTCTCGCGATATTTTCCTCGGGTCTCGGTTTACTTTCAAGACACCAGCATAAACAATATGGAAATGTAGTATAAATACAATGAAAAACAAATATGCTGAGAAGTTAATCAGCATATTTTTACTTGGACTATTTTTGATGAAAGATCGGAAAAAAGACAAGACAAAAATTATTTGACGCTTTTAAGAAAACCCTTTGAAAAACCCTATAGTTTTTAATTGATGTTGACACTGTGTCAGAGTTGTTGATTCTACTCCTCAACGTTTGATCAACAGGCAAAATAGCCAGATCTACTGGAGGCACGTGGATCCTGGCTGTCTGTGTTGCAGCTACTTAATTTTCTAAATTGCAGATTGGTCTGGTAATATACGACACTAAGGGACAATAAAAATGCAGCTACTGTATTTGACCAAACTATAGTCCCCTATCTTATAAATGCAACTCTATGGAAGATTTGAGGTTTACTGTTTGTGGTTTTGTTATAGTTAACTGTAATATTGTTTTGTCCACCTTGTTTATATATAGGAGCAATATACTTAAATGCTGTCTTCAGCAATGGAAAAAGAAGTCCTGAGCTTTCTACCACTGTGATCCTCATGGTTCCTGGTTTCTATCTAATCATAGACTAACAGTCTCAGATCAAGACCCCAGGACACAAAACAGCTGCCTGATTCCTATTTTGTGCTGCCTCTGTGTTAGGAAAACATGTAGTATGGAAAAGTCTACAGAAGAAAGGACAGAAAAATGGTCTCTTTGCACATCATACTGGACAGTCTGATGCCTTGTTTCTTCATGGTGAGACCGGCATAGCAAATAGCCTAATGACGCTTAAGATTTACAGCTCTTTTTCACTTTATCTAAAATACAGAGGCGGCATACTCAAATAAACCAGGAGTATTACTCACTGGTCCCATGCTAGGGGAGAGGCTCATGTGTAAAAATTGGAATAGAGAACCATTTCCTTATAGGATGTTCATGTTAATTAAACCTGCCCAAGTTAAATTGTTACCATGACAACATTATGAGTCATAATGCAGTCATTTCTGCTTTGACTGATCCAGACAGCCTAAAAGCACGAAACAAGGTACATTTCACAGACAAATGCAACTGCTGACCCTCCGTCCAGGTAATTATCAACTTATGTTATTCAGGGAACACAATATGTACACAGACAACAATATAATAAATATAGCAGGAGATAAATGATATTATCAGTTGTTAAGTATAAAGTAAAAGACTCCTACAACAATAAAAAAAGGGTTTGAAAATGGTTTAAAACTGTAAAACTTATGAACTCATGGCTAAGTTACATAATATTGAACATGAATTGATTTTCAGGGCTCCAAAAGCAGATAATCAAAGTGACATTTTCTCTGAACCCCATTTCATTTATTATTACATTGCTTTTTTTCTCCTTGCATGCACTCACATGTGACCACAGAGTCAGATGATGTGTGGGAAAGATGCAACCTTCAAACACAGGTTTGTTGTTGAAATGAGGAGTAGCTTGTCTCTGAGCTTTATTGTCTCCACCACAGACAGAGGGACAGTGAAAACAGAGAGATTCCACTGTAGACGGGAGGGCAGACAGACAGACAGACAGACAGACAGGAGCAGAGTAATATTTTCCAGAAGGATGAGGTAATGTCATGGACAGAGAGACAAACACAGGCCTCCATCAGCTATGACGCAAGAGGATGACACATTGATTATCAGGCTAATACATCCAGTCACACGTGGACAACTCTATTTCCGAGTCAAATTGTTCAGGATGTTAGGTTTTAAGAGTTACATTTCAGTATGACACATCCTGATGTAACTATCGTAACCCGTGTTTTATTTCACTCTTTCTAAAACCTAACTGGCATGCTGGTTTGGAAGACACTCTTCATAGCGTTATGTCCTTCAGTTTGTGGAGTTGCAGCTCAGTGGTCGCTCTTCCATAGCTGTCCCTGACCTCTGACCTTACTTTTTATGAGAAAAAAAGAGAAAATAAAAAAAAATATTACATAATGACATATTGGAAATTGCAGTGTGCGACCAAATCTACAGACCATACAGCAACAAAGTTGATTTTGCAGACTCATGATGAACAGTTAAAAAATGGACTGAAAAACAATCCAGCATAATATCATCTTCTTTTCCCACACAGTTTTGTCCCTCGTCATACTCTGGCTCCTACATTACCGCAATACAACTCCACCACCTTTTATGTTTTTTCACATATGCAGTAGTAGCCTACTCCCCATCACCTATACAAAGACTTTCAGGTTTAAAATCTATAAAGATGAACTTTGAAAGTAGCTGGTATGTTAGAGTTTGCAGACTAAATTGACGAGCCGTCGATGAGCAAATACAGCCAGGGGTTGTTGAATTTTAGCATTAGTTTGCATATTTGTCCAACTATAGGCCTACATGGAGAAATGATTAGGCTACATGAACTACAGGAAGTTTATCTTGATATTTTAATGTGTTTTCCACCATAAGAATTTATTGGTCATCACGGAAATAAATTGCCACTTACATAAATTTAAGTAGAGCACAGCTGCTGTTGTGTTTCAAAGTATTTTAATAATGGATTTTTGTAGGAGTAGCCTTTCACTTTAAAGCTGCTTCAGTCAATATGTTTATCTCACCAATGGGCCACATGACTATGTGTAATGTGAAGGTGGTTGCTTGTAGAAATGAACCTACAGAGAATAATTAATCCTCAGCTCTACTCAGCTCTACCAAGCTTTACATTATCTTGCAGTTCAATGTTTACATGTTACTGCCTGCAGAACTTTACTGTTTTGGTTCACCCTCACTGCTCCCATCAACGTCATTTCCCGCCACAGCAGGAAGATGTTTTGAGCAAAAACTTACTTTACGCTGCCCATCCAACACCGTTAGAGCATTTAATATCAAAAAAGATGAAGATGTTTTTGGAAAAGCTGGTGGAGACCAAAAACAGAGCTTAAAAATAGTTAATATTGGACATTTTTAAATCAGATCACTGTAAACACAAATCCAAAACAATAATAATGTTTCGTTCTGTCTGCTGGATGTGCTAAAGAGCAACTGCTCACTAATGTTCAGCACTATAAGATTATAGATCAATATATCTATGTGTTGTGTTAACATCTTGTTGCACTGCCCCCAGTAATCTGGTAAAAAATTGGAATAGAAAACATGAGGACACCATCACCCGCCTCGTGATAGACATCCAAAAACACATGCTCTCAAGCCCGTTTTCAGACACTTTACTGGAACCAGTCTGCTGTGAAATCCTCCACA
>JAQQZW010000003.1:19782695-19793270 GCA_029814745.1 Zanclus cornutus | reverse complement strand
AAATGGACAAAATACTAAAGGGGTCGCTGCTACTGACAAACCTAAAAGGAGTTATCACCTGACCTGCAGAGAGTTCCAGCATATCTTAGTTTATTGTTTTGGTTCAGTCACATTAGTGTTGTTATGGCTGCAGCAGGTGACTGAGCGACTAGCTGGTGAATGTAGTGGAGCTTTTAGCGGCTACAGAGATATATCTCTTATATCTAAGAGCAGAGGATATGTTGTTGCTGTGTTTACAGCTTGTTGCACTGCCCCAAGTGGCCAAAAATAATAGTGAGTGCAGATTTAGAGAGGCCTGCATGAGGGAAGGGTTTAAAGATTGAAGAAGAGCCTCTTTTCTCTCTCGTGTTTCCTTTTCTAGCCTCGTCTTGTCTCTTTATCTTCCCTGCCTGATAGTTTGTTCTTTTTTTATGAAAAAACATTCTCAGTGTCTGCTATAGTAAATCATGGCAAGCTTGCTGTGAGTGTAAATGGGTATTTCCGAAAACACACGACTGCAGTGTAAATTCTGTAGCTACAGCTTCTTTAATGGCTACCAGATACTACACCCAGAGTTTGTTACGGATTAGCTGTTTCTCTGTCATGGATGCAGGCTGCCTACTCCTCCTAGCTGAGGCTGCACTCATAGTGATTTGTGAAGTGTTTCGCATTTTAGAGAGCCAGGGTTTCCTCCCGTCAAAGCACATTCCTCTTTCAAGGACACGAGCAAACCTAAAAACAGTTGCTGCACCATAAGCAAAGCATACGATCTAGCATCATATTGGCGGCATATAGGGCGCAACATGCTGAATCAACAGCTTTGAAAGACATTTATGTGGTTAGAAGCAAATCAATTCTCCATGTCTACTCATAAAAATCAGCCTATCAGCAGCTTTGGTATATGTTCTGATAAAAGCACAATTAAGCCCTTTCACTGGGAAACACACTGAGTTTCTTGGAAGTCACTCATACACAAAATGTTAATCACACTGGACAGAGCTAAGAGGATGATTAGCCCTCACATCGACAGTGTTGCTGCCTGTGTTTGCATGCTAAGGAAGGAAGTGAAGTGAAGAAATCCATCAGAGACTATGAAGGTCTTCCTCCAGCCAGACCTCCTCATGTACGAGCAGCTGTTTAGTCACAGTTAATGAGTAAATGGCGACCATAGAGGCAGGTTTCACTCTGTCCACAGATTATCGAGTTTTTTGGACTGTCTTTGGGTTTTATGTGTTTGTTTCAGACACAGAAAGACAGGAAATGCTCAGGAAAAGTTTCAGAACTCTTTCTCTTGGGTCACCTCGCATTACAATGGCAGGATGCCTTTTCTGGTTATGGGTTCATTGTTATTTTGTCTTCCACAGCAAGCTCAGCTATACTTGAAAAGGCTACCCTCACATGTCTTTTGGCCTAAAAAACATTAACAAACCAGGAAGAGGTGAAATTGGTAGATTTCAAAGCATTTTGGTTTTGTGAGCAAAGCATAAAGAAAATCTACACGGAATCTTTTCTGTGACTGATGTTACTGCCCTCACGCTAGTGTTTTATTATGTTTGTTGACTCCAGTAGTCAGCAATAGTCAGTAGTTACACTGTTAAACAGTGGTTGAAGAATAGATTGTTTACTGGAAAATATACTTTTTCCCTGTTTTCCCAGAATTGGACAAAGGCCTTTGTGTGTCTTTTAAAGATACGTTTAAGCAGAAATTAGCCAAACTAGCTCAATGCAAGCGGTAACACAATTCCCCCCAAAACAGACTATTAAAACTACTATAGAACTGACCTTTACCAGCCTTTTTTTTACACATAAATAGACAGTTTTAAATAGATACTTTCTCTTGCTCCTTCGGTTAAAATGTCAAAGTGTCTCTGAGCAAGTCACTGAATCCCAAATGTGCAGTTGCTCGCTGCCATCCGTGTGTGAGTGTGCGTGTGAATGGGTGAATGAGAGGAATAAAATTGCTATATAACATTTAACAACCCTTTTCTCTCTCTTCCACGCCTCGCTTGCCCTCTCTCCTCCCATCAGATCCTGTGCGGCAGGGAGATCCCTCGCTGGGTCAACCGCCTGGCCTACTTCAGCTCCTGCGTGCCATTCCTCCAGAGCTGCCTGCCCAAAGAGTGGCTGACCCCGGCTGCCTTACAGTCCAGCGTCAGCCAGGAGCTCCACGGAGGAGGGGAGCTGGAGGAGGCAGAGGACGCCGCTGCCACGGCCTCCTTGGCATCCATGTCACCATGCTCGCCCTCGTCCTCCTCCAGCCCTTCCTCCTTGCCTCGTCATTCTCGTCACCAGCCCCGCCGGTAGAAGCTGCAAGGCCTGCGTGGAAACTTGGGGCTGGTTTTGTGGCTACAGGGACTTTCAGGTAACAGATTACCTGCAGCAGCTGATGAGTCCAGCTAAAGCCAAAAGTCCTGTCAGAGTATCTTTGAGCAAGGCGGTGAACTGCTACTTGCTCTTGGCAAGAATGTCAGCCAATCTCTACAGCGATCCAGAGCAGTGGAAGGGTTTTTTTCTCCGTTGCTGCTGGCAAAGACAGGATCATCTCTCAGTGAACATGATGGATTCTACATCCCATCCAGACTATCCAAACCACAAGCTTATCTCATTATTTTACCAGCCAACGTGCAGGGCAGAATGGAGGGTTTCTTTGAAGTGTTTTATTATTCAAGAATATTTACCAGCCACATCCAGATTGTACCAGCAGTTAGTCTGTGAATGGTGCTAATCCCCATCTTTTCTGTAGCGGAAACCAGTGAGAGGGGATGCTGAAAAAGAAGCGCGGGTTTGGGTCAGTTTATAACCATGAGCCCAAGCTACAGGATTGAAGCCTGATTTGGCAGGTTTGATGTGTAGTATTTCTTAACTTCAGATGTTTCCCAAAAAACTGGACCATCCAGCAAGCACTGACATAAAAAAATAATTATTTGTGACTTTTCATAAATTTTTGCTTTTGTATTGTGAAATTGGATTGTCATACCTCTTCCACCTCCCAGGTTGTAATAAAAACACTGTTTGAGTCTCTGAAATGTAGCAATCTGCTGCTAGCAACATTAGCATTGTTGGTAAGGTGTAGCCATTTAGCATAGCACCACCTGGAGTTCTGGAGTGGTTAATGCAGAACATGCAGCGCAAGACCCTTGTATTTCTGCTCCGATGCCAATACGCCTTAAGGGGTCTTGTTGTATTGAACATCTATAGAATCTGAGCTTTTTTTTGAGGATGTAGATGACAAAGCACTGCTGTATTGATCTCAAGGCTGAACACTATGATAGTTGCATTTTGGCCCACATCAATGATTGTTATAACAGTTTTAAATGACCACTAGCTGTGCGCTGGTGTAATCTGATCTGCGGCAGGTAAATATTTCCAAAAAGCCAACTGTAGTGAAGATGTCCTAAATATTTGGCTGGTAAAATTTTGAAAGCAGCAGGTGGAGTTTGGTATCTATACACTTTGCCTCAAAATGCTGTGTGAATCAGGACCTCAGCCTTCTGCTGTTTTTTTCTCACAGCAGGCTGGATAGACTTAAGCCAGAACTACAATCAGCCTCTCTTTCCTCAAACGCCACATAGACACAAATTAACTGGTCTAGCACCAGTGTCTAAATGGGTGAAAAATCAGTCAACGCACCTCGGATGGGTGCAGTTTCTGGTCCTTTTTGCTTCTTAAGTCCATTTCTTTGTCCCTTTTTAGGTCAAATCCGTTTCAAGCGTTCTTAGATTTCTGCAGCAGTTCTCAAAATCCTAGCCATCATGGCTTAACCACTCATGATATGAGGAAAACTGAACCTAGTGAAGTAGACTGTAAAGATGCATCAGCCCGTAATGTAATAATTATGACATAGCAAAAGTTATTTCTTCACCAATAATGTAATATTGTTTTTAGATAATTTAAGAATTAGGTTGCAGGGCAGGCAGTGACTTTTTGAGACTTTTTGTTACCAGAAGATTCTGGGTCTAAACCGCCTAAAGAGAGTGAATCCTTTCTCAGTAGCTACTGCCAAGGTGCCTTTAAGCAAGGTACGTAACCCACAAGTGTTCCAGTGGCCAACAGATGAAGACTGTGGTTGTACTGGACTGCTCCGAGTTTTCTTTGTTATTGTAAAGCGAAATGTTTCATCTTTTACGTCAGTTTTTATTCAGGACATGATGTCAGCTCATAATGGTTAGTAATCTATGTAAATGTCTGAAGACGACAGGCTCTCGAAGCAAAGGAAGGGAGTTTGAGCATGAGTGGGCCGTTAATGGGAACTGAGACCGTCCCTAACTGACCTGTCATCAGCCTGCACTCCCATCAGTAATGTTCCTCACATCTGTGTCCAGTTAGGGATGAAGCGCATTGATGTTAATTTGGAGCATCACAAACACATTTTAAGCTTTATTTCGAGAGATTATACTTTGATTTTCTGTGTGGGAAAACTGACTAAAAACATCACAGAGTTCTGTTCCGTTCTGAGTTAAGTTCTTAACTTGCGTAGTCATCTTGTATGCTTATCTGCTTTATGAGAAGACGCTGCTTTTCCCGAACGATGAGCACCTCATTTGAAACTCTATACATGCTGTCAACAACAACACTTAACAACACTTATGCTGCATTATGTGTATCGTCTCAAACAAGAGCCATGGATGTGATGAAAACATATTTCTCGATCGGTTTTGCCTGTTTTTCTGCAAGTCTGAGACCAAACAGGAAAAATGTTCAATCTTGTCTTTTTTTGTTTTGTTTTTGTTTTATCCTTCAATATATTTCTATGATATATGAACTCTGGCCTTTTTGTCCGTTTTTGTTTGTTTGATAAACTCAGGACTCCAAAAGGCTTTGTAATATAATCCTTTTAACTTTTATACCCCATATTTTGTTTGCATTAATGTCGCTTTTTCTAATGCAGTAGTCACTCCATAGAGCTTTTCAAGAACGCACTGTGGCGGTGCAGTTTTATACTCCTCTCTTTGATAAAACAAAAGAGCTTTTGTTTACAACCTGGATGTTTGTATGTGAGCCTTTGCTTATCTTTGTTTTTCCTGTCTATGCATGAATGAGAGTGTTTGTGTGCACACTTGGTTTATAAATGATTAGTATCAACAAGCTGCCAACTGGGCCAACTTTCCCTATTACAAACACACACCAGATATTCTGCAGAAGACCTCCGTCTGAACAAATGTAGCTGTGTTTCCAAGGTGTTTTTTTTCTTTTTGCAGAATATTGTCACATCTTCGAGAGATTGGATTTCTTCAAAGTAAACTTGTTGTCCCAAGATGAGTTTAAGGTTTTTCAGTAACATTATTTTTATGCAGTGGCAGATCATTTTGCAGATTTCTTTTACTGCTAAAAAGATTATTTTCAGTGTTTTGTTTCCTAACAAACCAGACAGAGGCAGTGTTAAAGCAAGACACTGACATTTCTCTTGAAACCAGCATATTTATGATTTGGAGTGAAAGGTTTCAACACAAATACATTATGAAGTTAACTTTAAATGTTACTTTTTATATTTTATTAAGTCTGAATGATAAAAGTAAACTTTTTTGTTAGTTGATGCACAGACACAGACTGACACGCACATGTACTGCTTATGTTGGCGCCCTCTGCTGACTGTTATTTAAACTGTTACTTGTCTGTGGTTCTACAGACACTGAGGTTTCTCTTAGCCTTCATAGCTTCAGTTAGTTTTCTCTGGTCATTGATTATTTCTGTCTGTTGAGAAATTAACAATATTTCGATCATTATCCTTCAACTAAAATGGATTAATCAGTAAATGTAGCCCTCCGCTGCAAAATGTTGTGGGAGAAAATTGTTACTTTACGATTATATTTCCACAATCACCATTTCTGAGGCCAAAGATCGCTTTAACTTCACCAGTCTTCGCACTTTTTATTTTTGTTTTGTCATCAGATGTGTCAAACTTTTTTAATGAACGTCTTGTTTTAGAATAAAACCCTCATTTTTTGAATAAAGGTAGTTACTTCATTAAAATAGTAAAAATGCTATCAAATGATTGTTTATGGGACATTTGCATCACTTGTGTGAGCTATGAATGTAGATTGGGAAACCTCAGTTATTCATACCCCACAAAAACGGACTTCAGCTGTTTTACAGTGAACTTTCACAGAGCCTCCAGCAGCGTGGACCCAATTTGTACCCTGTTGTAAAGTTATTAAAGAAATTATACCATCTGTGACTCCTGCTCTGTGTTGTGACTGATAAATTAGTTTATGCTTATGCTTTACATTTAGTCCCAGAAAAAAGCAATGGACAATTAATCCTTTTAAGTGGATACCATTTGGAATATGCTTTAAAGTAAAGTATACAGCCAAAACTGTTAATAAAACTTACGTAGTGTACTTTTAAGTTAGCCTGGATAGTATAGTAAAATATAAAATAGTATTAAATAATGTAAAGTAGCTTTAATATTTCTGTGGTGATGACAAAGTGTAAAAAAATATACTTGCAGGATCTGTGGCTGCCTGCACTTATTGTGAAATGTTATTTATGTTTTAATCAAGTCAGTAGATAGTCATTGGGGTGTCACCAGTGAGGGCACATCAGCCACTAGTGGGAGACAAATACCCATCAACAGAAGAGCAAGAGAAAGTTAAAGGAATAATTGCTGTTAATGAGCAGCAGCTTCTTATCTGGATGTAATTTTATTTTATTACTACACTCATACAGTTAAGTGTGTGAATAGACAGATTTTTGCATCCCAATCCTCTACACTGACACACTGAGAAAATGACTGGCATGATGTCTGTCCTCGTGCAAAATGAGATGAAACACTATGTATGCTTAGATCAGTTTGTACAATCTCTAATCCGCCCCCTTTCAAAAAGGTCCTTCATGAATACGCTTCAGTTGTAGAGTCCTGTAGGAATGATCCAGGTATTTTGCACTGTCCTGCCGTCAATGTTGCTTCTGTAGTCTAAAATCAAGTCTTTATTTATATTTATTCCGTACAATTATCCTGTGCAATAAATCTGTGTAATTATTGGATTTACAAGGCAAAAGATTTACAATGATGCTACACACCATGAGTGCCATACAATTCTATGTGAAATTATCGAACCATGTTTATATCTATGAAAGCGAAAGATGTATAAAGTGTACATAGTTGTTATTTTTATTTTAATTTATAAGTCAATCACTCTTTTCCTCTACTTTTTACTCATGAGCTGTTCTAACAAGGAAATTTCCCCAGTGTGGGATCAATCGAGTTTACCCAGCTTATCTTCGAAAAGTATAAAACACATTTGATTCATGTACATTGTTAAAAAAAAATCTGATGTCCAAGGTGAGTTAAGTTTTGAGTGTATCATTTTCAGTATATGTATATATAACACTTAATATCTTTAAATGTCATCCTGTTATTAGTTGCCACATGTTAAAACCAAAGCTACAAAATGATGAAGCAAGGTAGTATTTAGAGATGCTCCTCTTGGATCGGACTACTGCCATTGTTTTGTCTGGGAACAAAACTGAGTTTTATAGGCGTTTTTGGCCGAGACCAGTCAAACTCCAGCGGAATCTAAACAAAGAAATAAACTTAATATCAGGGACATGACAGGAGAGTAATATGACTTAAAGCACATGAACGTGTGTTGTTACTCTTACCACGGTGTCTTTGCATGTCTCTAGTGTGTGACTCTGCAGGAGACGGACGATAACCATCTTCATGACGAGGATAGCGAAGCGCATCCCAATGCAGTTCCGAGGACCGAGCCCAAACGGCATGTATGCGTACGGGTGTATCTCCTCCCCGCTGTCTTTACTGAACCTGCGCATACAGACAGGCACACGGATACTTAGGGAATCATGACGTCTCCACTGAGAGAGCAGAGTTATGCATATTTGAACAAGTCTTTGTGAGTAAAAGCCGTCATACCCAGTGTTATTTAATGTAGTATTTTAAGTCAGGCACAATGACACTGGCACTAGGGCTGCACAATACTGCAATTTGTACAGATATCTGAAAATGTTTTTTATGTAATTGCAATAATCATCAAGTCATCAGTGAAGTTTATCTAACTGTGAGGTTTTGTGCAGCCTTAGATGTTTTAAAAACACTGATCAATGTTCTACTGTACATCAACTTGTTTCCAAGCCTCTCCAGTCACCGAGGGAGATGAGCACAATGGCTTCAAATTAAATCTAAATAGCGACTAACATTTACTTTGCAGTAACATTTTAAAAAACATTAATTTTCCTTTTGTTTCTACAGACCAACAATTCTTAAGGTTCCCTGAAGATGTTGGTTGTAACACTGCAGCCACAAGCGAAAACACTTCCTTGTAAATTAAAGTTGACGTTCCAGAGTTAAAGATTATAACACGACACCAATACATTGACCAATATTACTGTGCACCCCTACATTCGTTGCATGAAATTAGAATTTTATGAGTGTTTTTAGTGGTACGTGCCGTTCCTGTTCAGTTTTACACATTTGGCTGAGAGGCCGTCTTTCCCGAGCTCTCATGAACACTGTTACATATGGTGCACAAGCTCAGCGAGCAGCAAACATGCTGATTTCTCCTTCAGCGTGAATGGCACCAAAGCAGTTCTAGTTGTAATAAACTACACAGTTAACAAACCCTGAGTTATTTAGTTTCACATAGAAATAACGCATACAACAACTACATCAAACGTAAGAAATATCACATTAATAAATTCCTCAATGTGCAGTCTGAAATTTACATTATGAATAAAGCAAAAATGAGTACAAGACTATGTAATTTTTGAAAGATTTAACGCTTTAATTCTTAAAGAAAAGAAAAAAAAATTGAGTCCATAAGCAAAAAACTGCTCTCTTGCTCATGTACACTCTGCGCTTTAGCTGCTGCGGCGCAACTTGGTCAAATGTGACCAGGAGCTTTTGGTAGCTATTGTTGGCAAACTTTGGACGGGTATTACCTCCGAATTTTCCTTCATGAGTCAGTATGCTTGTGTAGTTGTATCTTTCCTACTTGCACTACTATTACACTACATCACAGCATTTGACATTATCCCATAATATCACTTATGGCCACTGTTGACATTTTGTCAGCTGCAGTTTCCGGGGTCAAGGAATTTCACTCCCAAATTTGAGTCAAAATGGATGAGAAGTGTCCACCAAACATTTTAAATTTGAAAATTTACGGTTCCAAGCTTGAAGAAGCTTGTGTGATATGACTGAAGCTCTAGATATAAGCTGTTAGCTGTAGCTAACTGCTTTTGAATGGACCTCGTGGAGGGACAGTATTGTCCAAAGTTACCGAGTCTCTTTTCTTGAACAATGCAGGATCTAAGTAATTAGATTTTCTTGTGGAAAAAGAGCAGGCTCTTGCTCATAGATTCATTAATGTAAAGAGTACACGCTTAGCACAGTGTACATTTACCTCTCTGGTCTGAAAAGCTCAGGTGAGCTCCAAAAGCGTGGGTCCTTGTGCAACAGGTGCACAGGAATCCCAACCAAGGTTGCGCCAGGCACAGTGAGGCCATTGATCTGGACCGTTTTTTTGCACATCCTCTCAAGCCGAGGGGCAGTGGGCAGCAAACGCTGTGACTCATTCATTACCTGGTCCAGGTACTCTAGACCCATCAGATCCTCGTATGAAACAGGAGCCTTGAGGCAAAAGTAGCACAAAAATAATCAGATAAGGATTAAAATTGTTAGATTTATGTGATGTCAGCTACATAAAAGTTGGCTACAAATGGCAACAAATCTCATGCAAAATTACTGTACATCTTTCGGTAGCTTCGCATCAATTTCTTCATGCAAGGTCTTCAGCACATCAGGGTTAGTAGCCAGGTTGTAAAGGGTGTAAGTAAGTGTGGTACTGGTGGTCTCATAGCCACCCAAGATAAAAATGATAGCCTGGGAGAGTATTTCGTGGTCAGTCAAACCTACAAGACAATAAAGCAAAAGAAAACTACTTTCACACACTGAGAAATTTTGACATTTATCTTCACACCGCACACATTTAGTCTAAAGCTAAAAGACAGGTATATTTGGGGAAAAACACCAACGCTCATAAAGGTGGATCTTCAGTTATCTTGTTGTTTAGCATTATAATAGACTCTTACACGTTTCTTTTGAGCTGACTTGATAAAGGTGAAGAACAGTTTGAATGTAAAGTGAAAAACGGAGTGCTGATGGTAGTAATTGTACAGGAAGATGTTACTGCCTGCTAGGCATTGCTGCCTGTCGCACCTCCTCCGGTGCCCATTGGTCAGCTGCAGTGTCATCAGCCAGGAAAACCACCATTCACCAACGTTTCGCTCCTTTAATTCTGGAACGTCTCCTGGTGGCAGAGCAGCAACAGGGACGTCTCCCCGTCACCCCCTGCAGCTGATATTAGATCTTCCCTGTGGCCGTTGTTTGGGGTTCGGTGTTCTTCCCCCAACACCTATCCTTCCTCCTCAGCCAGAGCCAAAAGCTCCCTTTCTCAGCCTCCTCTGCCAGGTCCTTTGTTGCCTTCCTTAGCCTCCTTCCGGTCACTCCTGCGTCCCTCAAGAGGCGTGTGGTTGACAACCCCATGAAGCCTCTGCATCCAACCTCAACTGGGTAGATGGTAGTCTTCCAGCCAGCCTCCCGGCACTCAGCAGCCAGCTCGGAGTACTTGGCCTTCT
>JAQQZW010000003.1:19181698-19192241 GCA_029814745.1 Zanclus cornutus | reverse complement strand
TAGATTCTTTTTTGAGCGAGCTTTTTCCTTTTCGTATTACTTTTCATTTTCTTGTTTTCTAAAATATCAAATGACACAATCCTATAACCTTTTGGCTTTTGCCCTGGACTCGTCGATGATTTTAAAAATTGCATGTTCGCAGTTTTATGACATGGTCTGAGCACTGACTTTACTCGGGCTCGCTGGTGTGTGTGGTCACTTTGTGCTTGCTGGGCGCTGGTCCTGGTGTGGGCTGCAGTGTGATGCCGCTCCCCCTCCTGCTGTCTCCGGCCTTGCCTCTGGGACGCTGGGCGCAGTCCTGGCCCCCTGCCCGCTGCCTCCTCTCCAACCAACAAAATTTATTGTTCCAAATTAATATC
This sequence comes from Zanclus cornutus, assembly GCA_029814745.1. Lineage (NCBI taxonomy): Eukaryota > Metazoa > Chordata > Actinopteri > Acanthuriformes > Zanclidae > Zanclus > Zanclus cornutus. Next base: position 19,191,882 of record JAQQZW010000003.1, on the reverse strand, counting down.
GATGCGCAGCCTTGTGATGATTAAACAAAGGTCAAGGCGTGTCAGTTCGAAAACTAATTTGCCAATGGCATTGCCCTTTTAATGCCACCAGTTCAGCACGGGTTTTCGTGATAGCCCAGCCCTCTAATTAATACCATTAGTATTGGAATTACAATTAAATGGCAACATGAAAGCTTCTTGGGGACATAAAAGCAGTTTTCATGTATTTGATCTAGTAGTAAGGACATGATCAATGTCCACATCCAGTCACAGGATTCGGCTTATAGCAGTAGCCACGGCGGTGTGATTTTCATGTTTATGCCTAAAACGGCTTCATATTTAGACAGGGCTTACAGGGTGTTAAAATAGTGTGAGTTCACTCTAACACGAACAGTGCTCACATTGTGAAAGGGCCGTGTACAAGGCGTAGCATCTAGACTCCGCTTAATCCGCCCTCAATAAAGCTGACATAATGATCCTAAGCCGCCTTTCTACAAAATCATTCAGGAATTCAAAACTTTTCATTCCCTCTCTCAGATTTGCACATTCTCCGGGGCTGGCCTGACAGACCACCGACTTCAAGCTCGGAGGGACAGTGAGTAGACTAGCTCGACATGCATGTATGGTCAGTACTACCTGTTTATGTTCACCATTTCACCTAAACCGGCGTACTGCGACATCTGCATCTGCGACCGTGCAATTACGCACGTTTGCGCACTTTTACGCATCGGTGTTTTTGGCAAAAAAGGTATTTTACGTGCTTCATACGTACATGCACGAGTGTTGTGCAAATGTCTGGAGGTGTACGTGTGATACTGAGGAGGGATTTTGATGATCTTGTTGCAGGGTCAGGCGTTTGGTTCGTGCGTGGCTTTTGGGATAGTGTGCGTGCGCGTGTGTGAGGGGGTAGGGTGGTATATGGGGATCAAACCTGTCCACTGCGCTGCTATAGGAACCTCAGGAGCACTAATTCCAAGTGGCACTTGAATTGGTCCCGTTGGAAAGCTCTGTGGACTGGAAGTAAAGGCTGGTATTTTCATGCTGGTGTTAAAACTAACCTCCTAGCCTACAGCCCCCGCCCCCCGTTCTCTCGCTCACACACACCCGCACACATACATACACACATGCACGCACGACCCCAACATTAAGTTAAGAGTGCTGGCTTAGCAGTACTCCTCAGAATATGCAAAGCCTCCTACCTGCTCGGGTTCCTGGTGCACCAATTTAGGTGATCACCATTCAAGCCAGGGCTGCAGGTATTATCCAGCATTATGTTTTGGAGCAGTCTTGTTTGGGAGTAGCCCTCGCAGGCAATTCGGAAATCACTCCTAGAAGAGACTAGAAGTGAAATGTAAAACCTGAATGGGGATTGAGAGGAAAAAGCCACTGGTAATTCACATTCTTTTACATGGCTTTTGTTTACGTTAAGCATGTAATTAACACCCCCCAAACAAGTTTATTCACCTGCCCTAATTGTGTGTTTATCCGAGGGCTTGCTGAATGTTCGGAGCAGCGGGGGACGAGAGCTCTGAATGCACATCGAGCATTTAGCGTCTTCTCCGTTTACTTACAGCCTAAACCTCCAGACACGACAACACAAACAGCATTTTGCACACTAATACACTGATAATATGTTGGTCAAGCTGAGACGCATGTCATCCGCTTTGCACCGTTATCTCTCTTCCTGTGTGACCTTTTTATCTGTTGATTAATTGATTGTAAGGCACCTTGTCAAACTTTGTTTAGAAAACTTTTACATAAATAAATTTAGTTTCTGTTGATAGAGAAATGCTACTATTCCTTGGATCCAGTAGTTCTTGCAGCGTGCAATGAATCTAAAATGTTAGTTGCCATACTGGTTAATTGCCAATTAGTTATTTTCAGATCAGTCTGTTCCAATAAGAGCAGCAAATAAACAAAGCTGGTGTTACGTCATGTACAGGAGTGAGAGAGAGAGAGAAGGAGACCGGATGAGAGAAGGAAAGAAAAAGGTGTTGACTGTAAAAGGTAAGAGGGAAAGAGAAAGACGCACGAAAGAAAGGGTCTTGTTTTATTTTTTTTGTTGCTCCCTCGTTGACCCCGGTTTGGCAGAGGCTGGCCAGAAAAGGCAGCACACCCCTCCCTAGCAAACACAGGAGAGACTAATGTGCCTGCTGCTCCATCCTGGATGCATCTCAACAACACACGGGACAAGACTTTGGAGTAATGAAGGGTACGTACCAAAAAACAACAAACAAACAAAAACAAAATAATTAAGTTTTTTATTTTTGTTATTCCTTAAGTTTCTTATTTATATGCATGTACACGAAAGTATGAGCACTTGTAATAATAATTCACGTGTCGATAAATTAATGACATTTAATTTTGATGATGTATAAATTCTACACAGGTGGGTTTTTTTTTAATTAAACCTATCAGGAGTTACCTTTTCTTCTTTTCGCTCTTGTTTTTTCTTCTCGCTCTTCTTCGTCCCCTGCAGAGCTGTAAGCAGGGTCCAGTCCTCGGACTGACACCACTCGAGCTTGGAACTAGACGTGACACTGGTTCACTGCTATTTCACTGCTCAGTTTGTCCGAGACTAGGATGGAAATCCAACCGCTGCTCCTGTAAGTTCTTTCTAAGCCGTTTTCCTTCTACGATGATCGTTGCCAACCACATTCGGTTAACTACGAATAATTTTGAATTTTGGACACTTTTTAAAAAATATCAACGAAATGATTAGCTCATCCGGGCTTTTTTAATTTGAATCGGCAGGTTTTTAGCTTCTCCCACATGTCTTCTTCTAGATAACGAAAGTCCGTTTTTAACTATGTGTATTTGCCATTTTTATCAACCGAGCACCGGGGAGGTCTGTGCCTTCGCAGAGCAGATGTGTGATGCTGTCGGGACGGGGCGCACAATCCTCTCCGTCCCATGCTGGCCATGCCATGGTACGGAGACTCCACACTGTGTCTACACTGTAAAAAGTATCAATCTAAACAAGTCATTTCATGTCGAACTCAGTTTTGAAAATATGCCTCTGGCTGAAAAGGTGTGAAATCTCTGTGATGGCACGTGATCATTTCATGTTTCCATTTCAACTTTTTTTCATTACAATTTTTAATCAGTGCAACTTTCTTACTTGTAATGGAGAAACATATAGACATTCTGTTTTAAAATAAGAGGCTAAGATTAGGTCCAACATAATTCCTGAAATGTGTAAAAATTTTTGAATCGTCTTACTGGCACCGGTATAATTTGGTGAAAAATATAGAATAAAATTAAGATTGTGTTTAGATATTTTTTGCAGTGCATTCTCTCCTGCTCTTAGATAAAAACCGATCCCTTGCTGCTGTGGCAGTGTTTTTTATTTTTCATTTAAAACCTTTAGGGGCTAAGCTTGCGCATGCCATTTTGCAACAGATTTAGCCTACTTGATTGAATGACCTCGAACGCAAAAACAATTAAGTAAACAGTTGCCAATTAGTACTTGTTGTCACAGATGCAATATGTCACCCATTGGTGCAAGTTTGTGGAAGCATACACTAAAAAAACCTATGCGGCATTGTTTTAATTTAATATTAAAGAAAAAAACAAACCTCAGCTGAATAAATGCACAATATTTGTGAGTGTTGTCATAATGATCTGTAAATGTGGCGCCAACTTTAAAAGCAAAGCTTTTACAAAAGTTTTTAACACCTCTCTTATTCTGTCTCTCTCTCTCTTTCTCTCTCTCTCTCTTCTCTCTCTCTCTCCTTTCTTTTATTGTTTTTATTGTGTGGTCTCATTAGGGGGACTTCCTGGCAGGGCTGGGAGCTTGTATCGGAGCTGTCCAATCAGTGTATTTACACGGGTTGTTAGCGACAGTTAATGAGGGCTCCTCCCCGGGCCGGTAGAGAAAGGCGCCTCAACATTAAGATTTACCTTGTGTCAACTCGTTACTTCTAATGAACCTCCATGCAAAAGCCTCCTCGTACTCAATGGAGCCGTGCGCCCGGATCTTGTGTGTGAGACACTGGAAGAGTGGAGCTGCAAGCCGGCCTCCCTCTCCCCTTTTTCTTCCGCTCACTCAGCGAGAGTTGCTTTTTCTCTGCAGGTCCGGACTCCATGATGCATGCTTGGTGTGTGTGTGTGTGTGTGTGTGTGTGTGTGCGTATGCGCGTGTGTGTATGTGAAAAAGGTGGGTGGTGCATATAGCCTATCTTTTTAGAAATGTGATGTTGGCAACCCAGGCGTCACTTCTCCTTCAGAATGGCACAATAACACATGATTATACTGCGCCGTAAATTAGCACATTGCCTCCAGACTATAAAGTAAAATTTGTTGAAACTGAGAATGTTTTTGAAGATTGGTGTCATCAATTTCATCACTAAAAGTGTGATCAGAGTCCGGACAGAAGAGAAAGAGAAGGAGTGTGTTTGTGTTTGCGTGCCCGTATCACAGACCTGATACGTCTTCCATTGTTGGGTGAATGAGGCTTGACATGTCAGCTTATTGCCTCTGCAGAAGTAAGTTCATTTACAATCACCACCCATCCCCCACTAGAGCAACGAGCTCAACTCGGGCTCTGGCCTCTCCGTCCACCCCTCGTCTGGCCCCCAGTGTGGCTTGTTGAGCCGCATCAGCAACACATCACTGCCCCTCAATTCAGGTACAAACTGGAGGAGTTTGGCGGATCCCTGAAGTGGACTCCCCTCTTACTCTTCTAACCCACAGAGACACCACTTAAAAATCAATTAGGCTCGTCTAGTCTCACCCTCCCCGCCAGTCATCATTTCCGAAACAGGTGGCTGCCACTGAATTTTGGGAGGGACTGAAAAGTAGACTCCAACTTAGAAACATTAATTTGTGAGTAGGTGGATTGCACGTTCTCGCTGCCTTTGTGGCCATTAAAAAATGTGATCCATCATTTGACTGATTGTTATTTGGGAGATGAAACGTCATCCCAATTCCTTTATTTTGTAGTCCATATTTGTCTCTTGAGCTGTCAGGACCTTTCAGTATAAAAGGTGGTATGCTTACAAACTGTTACACAATACAGTATGTTTGCGCATGACAACTATTGCTTGTAAAAATCTACATCCAGCAGAAGTCAGCAGGTGACAAAGTGGCCACAAGTATTCACAGTTGTTGTCACTTTGTCACCCGTGGGTGATGGTGACAGAGTGACAGGGTTTTATGTCCTTAATATATTATGAAAACTGTTTCATTTTTTCATTTCATTTATCATTCATACAGCCTCTTCCTTCATGCCGATAACTCCATATCCAATGCGCATTTTCTCATGTCGTCTGTTTCACCGTCAGTTTAACCGCACAGTCGCCTGGTCCCCCGTGTTAAAGAGCTGCAGCAGTATGACACGGAGCAGCAGCGCTGGAGGAGGCCGTGTGTTCACTCTTCCAGGTAGATGGGTTGATTTGGAGACAGAGGCAGAGAGGGAGAAATAAATATAATGGACGCATATCAGATGTATTGCCCCAAGCTTTACATATGATGCTCACCTTCCATTCCCCAGTGACTTTTTATAAGAGAAAACAGGATCTTCAACTTCTCAACCCAGCCACCGTTTATTTTAACATCCAGCCCTTGAAGAATCATTGTGTTTCATTCACCTGCATGTGTGGGCCCTAAAAGTGCACTCGGAGAGCGAGAGCTGACACGATGGTCAGAGTTACATCAGCCATATGATGACAGAATTTCAGTGGGAAAATATGACTGTTTTGGACTCGACTGTCAAGGCTGATTAAGCGCCCCCGCTCTTAGATGCAGATAGGAGCTGTGGAGATGGCCCTTAAGCCCGGTGTCAGAGGAGCTGACAAGCCGCAATTACCCTAGCTGACATATCGCTCCCAAAGCTTACTAATGTGGGAGATGTGGCTACCAGAGACAGCCTGCATACAGTCGAGGCCGCTCAACTCTTTAGCCACGCAGTCCCTTTTTAACCAGGGTTCAGATGCTGCTGGGCTGGCCACGCGCTCCACAGCTGACCTTTTCCTTTTTAACATTTCAGTGGTGAAATAGCCTCTCATTTAGAAGCCAGTGATACGGTGGAGGAGATCAAAAGGCTGTGTGTGAATGAAAACAGCATGCTGTAATCTGAAACACGCAGACATATAATAATTTAACAGAAAAGCAAAGGTGAAAAGTAACTTAATACAAGTACTCAATTACTTTACTTATAAATTGAGATACTTACATTTTAGATGTAGATGTTGTACTTTTCACCCTGTTATATTTATTTGAGCGCTACAGTCGTCACCTTACACTTTTAATATTTTACATTTAAATATATCTTCATTATTTATTTTGCACACAACTTTAAATGCAAGACTTTCAAAATGTAATGGGGTATTTTCACTTTGTGACATAGCTGCTTTTTTCTCAAGTAAAGTGTCTGAATGCTTCTTCTGGTAGGCTAGGCTATGAAGTTTTAGTCAAAGTTTAGCTTAAAGTTGCAATGAGAATGAGACACAATGAGAAAACAAATCTTCTAAAGTAAGCTGCTGTTGAGGCAACTCGCTATACAAGGAGCTAAAGTGAAGAAGTGCATTTACTTAAGTATTGCACTTAAGTATAATTTTGAGGAACTTGTTCTTTATTAAGTATTAAATATTTCCCTTTCATACTACTTTATACTTCCTCCCCATCAAGTTTTAGAGAGAGAAATACTGAACATTTTGCTACACTACATTTATTTAACAGCTATTGTCTGATAATTTACAGAATAATACTTTACATACTAATATGTCAGCTAAATAATGTTACGCAATAATAGTTTAAACCGCTCAACAGTATATTAAGTCTAAATATTAGTTTCACTTCGACCACCTAAAACGTTTTAAAGGCTACTTAACATGTTAATTCATCAGGGTCAATATTTCAGTAATGTATTAAATATATATAAAAAACAGAGAAAAGAGTCATTCTGCATAATAAGTATTTTACTTTTGGTACTTTAAGTACTATTGCTTACAGTATTTCTGTGCTTTACTCATATACAGCTTGTAATCCAAGACTTTTACTCGTAATTAAGTTTTTTTTTTAATTGTAGCATAGCTGCTTTTACTTTATATGTTATAAATGTATTATAAGGGATAAAATCTCTAGTAAAATCTAAAGTAAGCAGCTACACACTTTTAATGAGACTCCTTATCATTTCAGAAGTGGAAGGTTAGTAAGTACAGTTCTGAGGAACTTGTACAATACTTGAGTATTTCTATTTACTACTGTTTTATACATAATTTCCACAACATTTCAGAGAGAAATATTGCAATTTTTCTCCAATACATATATATTCGTTTTGTTTTTTAGTTTAGATAACTCAGATTTTAAATACAAAACGTTTAGCAAATAAAACATAATAAAATTTTGTAAATTAAACTTTCCAACAGCATATAAAGTAGTTCTGAGATTGGCCAGTCTGCAAAAATGCACTTTTCCTTTAATAACCTTGGCTACTTTAATTTAGCCGATAGTACGTACAGTGTACTCCATAAAATTACACTGTATATGCCGAGCTTTTACTTGTAGGCTAATAAAGTACTTTCACCGTGTGACATTACTACTTTTACTGAAGCAAAGGATCCGAGTATCAGCACTGCACTCTATGTTTCAGCACATTATTCAATTACAAACGTATTTGCTGCAGTCCTAAAGTGTTTACACTGCAAGTGTTTCTCACAATCATTTAACTCACAATATACACAACTTCTATCTCTCTCAGCGGGTAAATGCTTTCATTAGAGCTTTACTTTGTAATCGACTAATGTGAGTGATCCATAGATCCATATCGAGCTAGTGTTCCTCTCTCTCTGTCTTTCACTCTGTCTGTCTGTCTCTCTCTCGTGTGTCTGTGTTCCTGTGTGAAGGTTACAGTCACCGTGTCACCCACGATCCTGTCATTGTCTCACATTTTGTTTGTTGCGGTGTTTGCATGGCACGCAACGACCGAAACCGACGTCACTGCTTCTCTCTCTGTCTCTGCCTCTCTCTCTCTCTCCTCTCTCCCTCCCTCTCCCCCCTTCTCTGTCTCTCTCTCTCTCGCTTACCCCTCTCTCCCTCTCTCTCTTTCCCTCTCTCTCTCTCTCCCTCTCTCCCTCCCTGTCTCTCTCTCTTGCTCCCTCCCTCCCTCTCTCTCCCTCCTTCTCTCTCTCCCTCCCTCTCTCCCTCTCTCTCTCTCTCCCTCCTTGACTGCAGCTTTTGACATTACTCCACTCGATTGCCCGTTTACCCCCAAGTCAAGTTTGAGACAGGCAAGAAGTGTAAAAGAGGTGGGCCATGTCATATCCGCTCAGTGTGCATGCGATTGTTGGCCTGCACGGCTGTGATCATTGTTCACGAGAACAATTCCTGCACAGAGGGCCCGAGCAGGCAGGAAGGCAGCATATCAGACTAAGTGGAAGAATAGTTGCAAACAGAAGCTGGTTGGACAATTTGCACATAGTTTTCACAACAGCAGCGGCAATAATGTGTATAATAGACTTATTGTAGCCTATAGTTATTGTGTATTGTTGCTACAGATAAATGCAATATACACTTTCACTTATGCTGTATAACTTAAATGATCATTTCAAATTACAAATAATAGTTATAATAAAAAGTTAATTTATTCGGATAGTTTTCTCTTTCTTTTTTTAAATGTAATATTTATGCTGCTGTGACACTTTCTTTGCTGGACTTTGAATATTATTTGTCATATTAATTAAGGATCACTTGCTCCACCTTAACAGCACTTTCAAAGATATTACTATTATTGGGATATATCCACCTTAATAGGCTACCGAAACACTGTTGTCTTGACACTCCGTAGTGTTTGTTGACGTGAAGTTAAATGACTACAAGAACCTTTGAAAAGGAGAAAAGTAACAAAAATAGGTGTTTTCTGTCCATCGTCACTTTAAGAAGCTTTTGCAATGCGAATCTCCAAAGCCCAAATCCTTAAACATGTAATAATAGTAATAATAATAATAATAATAATAATAATAATAATAATAATAATAATAAATCAATAAAATGTTTCGAAAATAAATTAAAGTAGATTATTTATTTAAATAGTTAACATTTATGTTTACCTATCCTTTCAGTTCATTGAGCTTGTATTTACTTTATTGTAGACCTATTTCTGCAGGAGTCTAGAAAATATTCCTTTAGGGTTGGTTTGCCACTTGGCTATTTCAGGCTAAATGTCGTCGCAAATTTCTTCTTAACATGTGATTGGCCTACTGGGGTGGCGCATAGTCCAAAAAACATGGGATACATTTGTTTTTAGGTAGGCCTGCAGTGCTAGCCCGTTCATCCGCTCAGTCCTCCATTAACTTTAAAACTAAAGCAAATTTAGCCGTTTGTTGAGCAGCTACATGTGGCGTTGTTGGTTTCTGTGTAGCCTGTAGTGAGCTAACGTGAATTACTGCTGTCTTAAAATGGCAAAACCGAAAAAACAAAAGATATAATTTCGTATCAATTTCGAAAACTGATTAGCCTATTTGGCTAAATAGAAAAGTAAAGTGTTAGCTGGTTAATGGCGCACCTGTGATCTCAGGTGTGTTTTTATAGGATACATCACAGCGGCTCGACTCAGCAGCCAATCAGAGCTGGTAAACACCGGAACTAACTGTCTTATAACTGAATATTAGCTTACAGAATAATGGAGGGATGTAGCGGCTGTGGAGCCGGTTACTCACGGGTGAGCAGCGCCCGTCCAATCTGATATATGTCACTCTTCTCCGTTTGGCTCGCGAGATCAATAACGGACGTCTGAGCGAGCGGGGGGAGGGTGGAGGGTGGGATGAGCTGAGCTACTGTACAGGTGCAAGGAAAGGAAAGGAAAGGTGCAACAAGTCAACAGCAGTCTGACCCATGCAGGTCTGCACACCAGTAAGCGCTACATAAAAAATACGCCTACAGTCTCAAATTTCCAATTAAAATAACACTCAGCAGCGAGGCTATTGGCTAAATAAATGAATTCTATTATTGGTTTTGATGGACTTATAGATTCTAAGGGATAGTAATGCTGGCAAATGATATATTTATTTACTTTTATTGTTATAACTATAAAAATTATTATTGTTAGTAGCAGTTGGCTAGTAATAGCAGCAGTAATTTTCTGGAAAATAAAGTCTAGGTACAGACCATGTCTTGATTTTATACAGGACCATGTTTAATGTTAACATCTTGGATAACCTTTAACAAGTGTTAAGTGTACAGGATGTTAAAAAAAACATTTAAAA
>JAQQZW010000003.1:19078289-19090895 GCA_029814745.1 Zanclus cornutus | reverse complement strand
CACTAACGTCCTTGTGCACATATGGACGGGAAATGTGTGTGTGTGTGTGTGTGTGTGTGTGTTTGTAAGGATGAGTGTATCTGTTGAAACCCTTACCCAACCGCCGTATTGAAGCAAAATGCCTTTTTGTCGCAGAAGGATTAGTGTGGACATAATCTATGTACATTTCCCCCTAAGGAGGCAGACAAGTGGCTACTGGAGTATTTACCTCCCCCAAACAGAGTAGCCAGAAAATTGTTTGGAACAGGTGCATGCCACCCTGTAAGCTGACACAGAAGAAGACTGTGAGGAAAAATGCTGCTCTATGTTAACTGACGCAGTACTTTTGAACAGGAGTTCTGCCGACTTTTGTTTAATCTAATTCCAGGTTTGATTGTATTTTTTTCAAACTCTTCATACAAACACAGAACATCATACTCTGCAAGAAACGACAAACAGCAAACAGAAGAAACTTCATGCTGAAAATATAGTACGTCTACAGTCTATTTCAAGGTTGCAAGATCAGTCTGAAGGATCACAATATAATTACTGGGATTGGAGTGAATCAAAAACATTTCATTCTGTGCAATATTATTTTGCCTTTCTCTGTGATTTGTAATCATTTTTTTCTTTCTCTCAAAATAGTTTTGCCCCTTCAAGCCTCTAAAAATTATTCAGATAAAACAATTTGAGAAGGGAAAAATCACTTTTCTCATACAGCTCAACACTCAGAGACATATTAAATTTGAGACAAGGGGTCAAAAGTGGACATCCCTTGGTGTTAAGAGGACACAAACCAAACAACTTGGACACCACTGGTCTAAGGTGAGGTTATAGCGATGCTTTTAGATACTGCCAGAGTCGATTTTTTCCACCAGTGAAGTAAGTGATCATACAAACCTGAGCCTTTCAAAAGTATGCTTGTCAGACTACACTTAGTGATAGAAAAAATAGGACACTTTGAAATATCTAACTGATTTCATCACTGGATGGGGTAAAAGTGTAGCAGTAATTCACTGTTACATCCAGGACATGCACTCAAACCTGGGACTTGTAACAATGGTTTTTTCCGTGCGTGGTTGAATTGGACCTTCGTACGAATGCTGTGTTAGCCGTGCTGGTCTGGGGGGCCCAAGAGTCACTGGCAGAGTGCCGGGCTGCGGCCTCGTTGACCTTCAAAGCAGAGACGAGGGCCCTCTCAATCCCGCCAGCACCACTTGTGGCAGGAAGAGAGGCTTGTTGACTGGCCCCTAATGGCCCCCTGGCCCACGGGAACATGGGTCGGCAGGTTAGAGCTGTTGCCCTGGCGACCACAGGCACACAGGCCAAAGAGAAGAGGGGGCAGGAGGGAGGAGAAAAAATAGATGGAAGGACGGAAAAAGAAGGTGAGGAGGCAGTTAGACAGATTAGTACGCAGGAAGGCAATAGATCATACACGAAAGTTTGGCAAGATTTACACTATGACTTTAGAAAGGCTGGTGCATATTTAAAATGGACAAACACAGTCAGTGAGGTTTTACCAGAGATGCTGTAAATAGAGGAGATAAACCACTTAAAGCATTTTTAACATGAAAGTCGGTAAAGCCAAAAATTATAGTTGTAAGACACACATCCCACCCCTTCTTTGTCGTCTCTCTCTTTTTTTTTATCTCTCTTGCTCCTTTTATGTCCCGGTGACCTTTGAAAATGAAGTTATAGCTCTCCTATTCATTGAGATACGGGCCTGGACTTGTTAGCCAAAATAACTGCACAGGAGCATTGCCAAGATGGCCACTGAGTGTGCAGGGCTTGCCTAGCAGGACTTTGGTTGCACCTTAAATTTTCACAGCTGATTCATATTCTCTAGCTTGACATGGTTTTAGCTGGTCTTGGAGGGTTAGCGCGCTGTTAGCTGGTAAAATCGAAGACAAAAGTCAATAAAACCTGCTTCCGCGGGTTGTGTTTAGTGTTTCTGGACGGTAAAGATGGGGGTGGCTCTTGATCCCTGGAACACACTGTTGAGTCTTCTCGGTGTTGTGGGCCCAAGTAACCCTGTAGACTTATCTGCACCTTTACACTCACACACAAAGCCACTCTCTGTCATTTTACCTCCTTCTTTTATTTTGTAAAACAGGTCCAGGGACATAACACCAAAGGGATTTCTAATTAGCAGCTATTGGTAAGATTGGTGGAACCAGTTATTCATTTATGGTGGTTAGGCAACTCAGTGGGCCATTGCATTTGGATGATGGTGCCTTCATCGGGGGATTTAAGGCTGGGTCACGCTCGCAAGTATCTGCTCTTTGCCTGGGTGAGAATAGGATTCAAAGCTGCTTTAAAGGTTTAGTTTATAGGTTTATCGCTTACAGAGCGCACCGGAACAATGTTCTGTTTTCTGAACAAACTATAAACTACCTGTAAGACTACAAGAGCTTTATAAGATGATGGACAACTGGCCATGAAATTAACATGATACCGCCAAGCCAGTGGGACCAGCAGATTAGTCTAAGCAGATACAATGTAGATATAAGGCCGGGTCAGGCAGCCAGGATCTGCTCTTTGCTTGGGTGACAGTAGGAATTAAGGGGAGCTTAAAGTTAAGTTAGGTCAGAGCTGGGGAATAGTGTCACCTGTCATGAGGCCCTGTAGACATATAATAGCACAGCCTGTAACCCACCAAAGGGCCTAATGATATGTCAAAATAATATTACACATTGCACACAACATGTGTAATGATGACTACATGTCTTAAAACCAATGGTCAGATCATGCATGGAATTAGTTTTTATTTTAATTTGTAAATGTACAGTTTTCTTGTTGAAAATGATGAATATTAACACAGAACCATGTTACATTTTTTTTTAATCAAATATTCATGAATGAATACGCGTAATCAACAATACAACAGGCTGCGTGTTTGGTTGGAGAATTTACTAATTGGTTGTCATACTCATTAAATGTAAAGATTTTGTCAGCTCTGACAAACAAGCAGTTTCACAGACAGACTGATGGTTTCGCTGTTTAACTGACTGACAAAGTCACAGGCAGACAATAGCACAGAGAGGAGCTGCTTGTATGCAGGTGTTAATTCAGCACGGCTCCTACAGTGGCTGACGTCGGCTCTTTGCAGTTAAAAAAAAAAAAAAAAACGGGTAAGCACTGCCACAAGAGACTGTCAACATTTATGGGAAGGACTCTCAACCAACACAAACCACTTGTGTCCTTCTATATGTTTTGCTGTCTGTTTCCCTCTGTCTCGCTCTACGTCTCTCGCTTCCACCCAGCCTGACCTAATCAGTGACAAGTTGAGTGCTTTCGTCAACAGCACAGCCCTCTTAATTAGCAGCCCATTGCTATAAGCTCATGTGTGAGCATCACTGTACTGTGTGAATGTGCATGTGTGTGTGCGTGTATATACTACCAGCCTCTAGATTGACCCCAGCTCGCTCCACTCAGTCAGCAAATAAGTCAGTCTGTGAACTTAGCCTCCTGCATATCCAGATGGAGAGGTTTAATGGGTATTAGAGACGGAGGGGCTGAACAGGTAAATGGGGATAAGTACAAGCAGCCTATACAGCCTGGCAAGCCTCCGACAGAACAGATGGGAATCAACACACGATTGATTTTGTGTGTTTATGCCTTTTAAACGTGTCTACAAGCAACAAAAGCAATTTTTTTAAAAGATAAACAGTAATAAACACGCGTTTCCCACTCTGTATAGACAGTATCCTATTCAACCATGCTCCTGGTGACTACATTAATACCACAGAATTCAACCTACACATATTTACCAATTCCTTCTCCTGTAATGGAAAACATTATTGTCGTCAAGGCCAGCATCAGGTGTGCGTACAAGGAGGATTGTGAATGCGGTGTGTAATCGTGTGTGTGTGTGTGTGTGTGTGTGTGTGTGTGTGTGTGGGAGGTGGGGGTAGCTACCACTCTGCCACGTCAACTTATACTCGATGGCTTTCTAAATTTAAAAAAAAGAAAAAAAAAAGAAAAAATGCTCTAAGGGACTTTGCTGCATTCCACTTCATGAGCACAAACAAACGGACCAAAAAGCCATTCTGAAGGTAGAAGTGGGAGGGATGCGTGGTGTGGGTGGCAGAAAAAGCCCCTTAAAAAACAGGGAGAGATAAAGAGGAGAGGGGGGAAAAGGAAGCAGGAAGGCAAGCAGACGGAGCTGAAAAACCAGAGTGACTCCACTACCGATAATGAGCGGATCATTTAAAAAGCCCTCCTCAAATTGCCTTGAGGAGGAGAGGAGAGAGGAAAAGGCTTGAAAGGTTTTGAGAGATTTTGGGCAATGGACGAAATGGTGGGGGGGTGCAAAATAGAGCCAGGGACGTGTAAACATGTTTGGCTGTCAGATACACACACTGTACGCTCACACATACCTGTACCTGTGTATATATACATACACACACACATATATATATATATACACACACACACACACACACACACACACACACACACACACACACACTAAAACATTTCAGCTCATTTCAGTCCATGGTTGTGGTTTGGTTTTAAGTGTGCACATCAGACAGTCAGATGGAGTTGACCACATGGCACACACCATCTGTAACTCACTAAGTGTGAGAAAAAGTATATCCGCATGCATTAATATGTACCTGCACTTTTTTCTGCAAATGCAATGAATTTTAATACCTTTTTTTAATCCATCAAAAAGACAAAATTAAATCTTTCCCTGGCTAAAATCAACAGCATAAAACATGTTCCTCTAGGTTAATTTGCACATTACCTCTGAAGTGTAGGCTGAACTACTTAACATTGAAAATATAAAACAATGGCATGAAATTTGTCAGTGTTGTGAAAGGAAAAGGAAAATAGAATAAAATACAGAGTCTGAACAAAAACAGTCAATCCATTTGGCCTAGATCAAATTAAATACCTCTTTCTTTGACCTTGTACTTGAAAAACAAAAATTAAGAGTGTTAAGACTTTTTTGGAGAGCTGCAGGAATTGTGGCACCAAAAACATGCCAGTTTAAGTGAAGGCAGAAATCTGTATGGATATATTGTATTTACCTGTGAGTGTGGTGTGTGTGTGTGTGTGTGTGTGTGTTTGTGTGTATTGGCTGTCAGTGGTAGTGTTCCATGCTGCAGAGGCAACCAGCCCAAGGCCCTGGGGATGCTAGCTAGCTGGCAGCAGAATATCAACAAAGCACAACACAACACAACATGGCTGGACTGCAGCTGAGCCCATGGTGAGGAAGATGTGTGTATTTGTCCATGTGTGTGTTAATATGCCACTGCTATTTGCATTTTGCTTTATTGGCCTACACGTGAGTGTACTGCATAGTGTGTGGATAGGTGCACTGTATCACGAGGTTGTTGACCTGTTTGTGTGTCTGTGTGGAGGTAGAATGTGAACAGAGGATACTGTCATTGAAGGTGATGTGTGTGTGCAGGTTTTTTTGCACCCTACACATTGTTATACATGCACATCAACTTAAAGTTCTACGGTACGGTATACGTAATGTGTAAGAAGTCGAATTTTTACCCAGCTCTGCAATCGCCAGCAGCTCTCTTAAGCTTTTAAGTGTCTTTCAGTTCATTGTTATGGTTTTACAGCCCATAACTTTACTGTTTGGTTCCCTAAAGCAGCTGTTTTCAGCAATTGTAAGCAACCTATCCAGCACCAACAGCAGCAGACAATGTTAACAACTAACAATTATTGACTAAACAGCCAAGTATTTCTCTCAGGAGCTGATAGAGACCAAAATAGAGCTAAAGGGAGAGTGAATATTGGACTTAAACTGGTCACAAGGCCAAGAAACAAGATTTTAAATGAATGCTAATGTTGTTCTGTGTTGCCTAGATGTATAGGCAACTGTTTGCCTAAGTGTTCAACAAGGTCAGTCAGCTACTACGAATTTAAGAAAATGTACGCAAATGGCCAAAGTGAGAGCAGCAAAAGAAAACCTCTCTTTCCCTTTGACGACACATATTTAATTTTGTTTTTTTTTGTAAGCAAAATCAAAATGAGACACCAATTTGACAACAAACTTAAATATATATACAACCAGACAGCAAATGCAAATAAGCTGCAAGTCTTAGCAGCTGAAGTTGACAGGGGACACTGTGCGCTGGGCTCTATCTGCCGCTGTAGTAACTCACAGAACACTAATTTGCATGAAGGGTGCTAACTCAAATGACTGAATCTCTTCCATGTTAACAACAATTTGGTCATCCTTCATCATCCACCTCTTTCCCTTACTCCCTCTGTCCCCTTCTTCCTCCTCCCTGTGCTCGCCTCTCTCCCCCTCTCCTCTTTTCCTTCCCTCTCCATCTTGACACAGTGCACTGAGCCTAATCGTGGATAATTGGGTGGGAGGGGCAGTGGGCCGGCCCTGCCTTTGTGTGCAAAGGGCAAGTGGTCAAGTTAATGGGGCCCTTGTGTCGAGCCGGGAGCACTCTGTCTCTCTCTTTTTCTCTGTTCGATCACTCACTTGGCCAGTCAATCTCAGTCTCTCAGTCAGCTTGTCCTTTCTTTCACGTCTAAAGCTTTTCCCCGCTGTTTCGATCTACTTTCACCTCATTTCCAGCTGTCTCACTTCCCCTTTCCTTCCAGCCAGTATGTCTTGTCTCATTTCTTTCCTGTCCTCTTCCTTTGCCTTCTTGCCTTTTTCAGCCTTTCTCTCTCTTCTTCCCTCTGTCTGCAGCCTTTTCTATCTCCTCTCTCTGTCTTTCCAGCAAAGTGTTGGGGAGGAGAGAACAGACCTCTTTAAAATATCAAAAGACAGATCAGGAGGCCTCGCTGGTCCCTCCCTTTCTGCTAACTCTCCCTCCCTCCGTCTGACTGATAAACAGAAGAGTGAGCCTGCAGGATTAGCTGCTGTGTTCTGCCTTCTCTCCCTCCTTTATCCCTCTCTCTTTTCTTCCTGTGGAGGAGTAGACTGTTGACTGGGCCTGATATGTGTGTGTGTGAGCGTGTATGTATGTGTATCTGTGTGTGTTACCTTGTCTGGCACCAGCTTAGCCTGCAGGAGGCCATTGTGTTTCAAAAACACAGGCCACGGCCGATCTGGGCCTGAAGGAAACTTTATTACATCTGTGGACATTTAACACTGGATTTTTAATAATGGAACGCACACATTTTATTTCGCAAGCAGCTTTGTCAACCAGCTCCCCATGATAAGCATTTATTAAGGAAAAGTATTTTAATCATGGCAGAAAATCCATAGAGATCTGCATGGTAAACGAACATGAATTGTTTCTTTTTTTGTTTTTGATTTTGTGATACTGAAAATATTTGATTTGTGATAAAAAAAAATACTTTTGCTATTGTGAAAAAGGTTTAAATAATGAAAATATGCCGTGGCTATAGGTGACGCGTTAAACTGTCCTTTGTACATTTTAAAAGGGGAAAGTGTAAAAGAAAAAAGATCCCAGAGTCTCAAATTTCTTGAAGAAAATGTATTTAATTTTATTCATTCACAAAAAAATCACCCATCCTTAGACTGCAAAGTACAACATTCAGCCCATTGATTACAGTGAAGCGGAAGGAATCTGATATACCGAACTAACTCGTTATACGAGGCCATGTCCACGCTAAATTGGATAAAAAAAAACAAACGAAAAAAAACACTGAAGTATATAGAGTTTTGTATCTTTTGTGCCAAACCCAAAAACAATAACAAGGGCACATGATAATCATAAATAAATTTTGCTGAAAATGTCGAGTGTCCCCACATGGTCAGGTGCTGTAGAGGCAGCTTCAAATTAGAGAATATTCTTGAACTTTTTTTTTTGGTGGTTGAAAGAAAAAAAAAAGGTAGGTGTCGAAAGAAAAAAAAGAGAAAAATACATCTAATTTAAATTAGATCCGTATTAGAGTGGACATGCTCTGCAAAACACTTCTAAGAACTCTGATTGATAATCAAAATAATATCCTAGCTGAGACACCACACAACACAGTGACATAAAGCTGCAGGAATAGAGCATTCCTGTGTGATGTTCTCAGCTGCAACACAGTCTTTTCTAGAAAAACTGTTGGATTTCTCAGTATTAATGTTATTTGTCAACATGTGCAAATAAAGAACATGACCGTCTCTGAATCACACCGACTCTGAGTGACTCCATGACTGCCTGTCGATGTCACAGTGAGAAGTGGTAAGAGTTAAAGCATACGGCACTAATATCACAACAAGAAGTGACGACACCACTTGTGAAAAGAAAACAGCAGATCCTGGATGCACCAGGTGAAGATTTTTTTTTTTTTTTTGCCACAAATAGAGGCAGTGATGTTGCGAGAAGCAGCAACGCAGCACTGATGTCACAGTAAACAATGTGTTGCAAAATGACATTACTGTTAGTGGTGGTGATGAAGTCATTGTATGCACTCACAGTTGGGATGGTGTTTCTGTGTAAGCCCACAGATATCAAAGCTATACAGCAAACTGCACTACAGATAAAAATGTAATTAAATATACTTCTAAACCTTTGCAATGGGAATGTTTTTGTAATGCAATTTAAGTCCTCAAAGCATTGAGACCACTGATAAAACTGGCTTAATTTACTTTTCTGAGTAGTTACACACAGGGAATACCTCTTATTTCTGAAGGTGGAACATGAGGAATGCAAACAGCAGCCACTGAGAGATACTGCATAGCTTCGTGGCTGTTGCATGCAGAAATGGATCACAGTGAAATATGGAAACACCTTACTTGTGATAGATAGCTTTAGGCTCGAGTGACCCATTGACACTTGGCATTTGTTTGATACCAGAAACAGGAAACAGCTAAAAGCAAGCGAAAAGACCTGAGTAAAACAGCTGATTGCTCTGACAGAAAACAGAGGGAAACATGGTAAAAATGTGTGAAGGTTTTAGCTCTTGAAGCTATAAGGAAATTGTGTAAATTTCAGTTTCAGGGTTACACATAGTTGATCAATGGAAAATAATTTTCTAACCCCGGATGTTCTCTGGAAAAGGCTGCGTCGTGTTCCTGCTCAAGCAGCCAGATTTCAAGCAGTGAGTGCTTTCCCATTAGTATCCCGCTTTTGAGCCTTATCATGTTTTCTATTATCCAGATACATAGTTTACATGGAACATAAAAAACCTAGTTATTCATATGATGTATTGATACATGATTGTAACAGCATACAGGTTTCTGATCTCCTTCCTGCAGAGGTGTCTTGATTTTGCACCATCTCAGCCATGTCACAATATCCTGGTTTCTATTGGAGCACTCCAGGTAGTATTTCCATGTTTCTTAAAATATGTGTGGGATACACTCTTTTCAGGTTTCTGAAATCGATAAGCTGTTTACATGTGTAAAACATAAACCAGATACTCCAAAAACCTGATCATAAACAGGATTCTAGTTCACGTGTAAATGCAGTGTTTGTTTCAAGTTGTTTTGTATACGGTTTTTTGTGTTTTACATTCATACCAAAGAAACAAGTTTTCACCTCATTTATAATAACTGTAGTAAAAGATACTTTGTGGCCACTTACAGGGTGCAGTATGCCATCTTTGTATCTTGGTGTTTTTTCTCACTAGTGTATACTAGCAGAAAGAAAACCGTAGTTTCTGCTGTTTCCCAGATTTAATCAGAGAAATAACAGAAACAGAAAAAATACAGTTTTGCTGTGAATACGTGAAGGCTAAAGCGATGACAAGTGAATGCACCATTAAATATTATTTTTTCCTATCAATTGCCAGAATATATACGCAGAAAATGACTTGCAATGTGAATGTTGCAATTCAGAGAAGCAAGCACCTCTTGGACTGAGATGCAAGTGAACAGTCTGCAACCATCGGACACTGGGGGTACACACCTGAGGAAAAAAAAAAAAAAAAAAAACGGAAAAAGGCCTGCTCTCTACAGCATATCATCCTTTTTATCTATCACACAGTGTTGGGTCACTTGTCAACAAATACCAGTAGTAGGAGTGATTGTGCACGCTCCTTAACTACTGGGGATGCACAAGCCAGTGCATTCCTAACTGCAAGTCTCAAGCCTGGATAAATGTGGAGGGTTGTGTCAATAAGGGCATCCAGCATAAAAAGCCCGTGCCAAAATGAAAATGCAGATCTCCATGCCGGGTTGGGTGGGGCCCGATCTGCCAGCGAGCAGAAGATCCGCTGTGGCAACCCCCCAGAAATGGGGAGCAACCACAAGAGTGTCAGAGTCATTGTGCATGTGCATATACCTTCTCTCTGTGTCTCTCTTTACACACTTCCTGAAAGTGGGTTTAGACTATTGTCTTTTAGCAGCGTTTAGCATGTGCCGCAGGATCTGACTGTTGCCAATCAGATGACTCCGAAGCACTAAATCTTTGTGAATAAAGTGACGTACGATTCAGTTGGCGACTCAAACAGACTCGCCAGCCCCACTTCTGTTATCAAGTATGTTTGAAATCCAGCGCTGTCAATACAACAACGGACACAGCGGAACTGAGTTTTACACGTTTGTTTGGGAATTTAATCAGCGGCGAGTTGTACAGCTCAAACACAGATAATAACACTAGCAGAGCTGTGTAAAATGAAATTACATTATGTGATGTAAAGGGGACTACTTGTATCAGTGACGACGATGCTGTTGAATATGCTAGCCGCTGCTCCTTGGCAGCAACAATTGCTCCTTACTCTGAAAATGCCTTAATGTGTTAATGCATTGTTGTAAGTAAAGCACAAAAGAAGCTATTAATACTGACCTCTGACTGGGATGAATGAGTTGTATTAGCAGAACTTAAAGTGGGGGAAGAAGGGAACCAAGAGGAATAAAGGAAACACACAGGAAACTGTGAGCTGCTCCACAGTCTGTGATAGTTAATGAATTAGAGCTGGCCTCCATGCTGGGCCCAGAAACACAGCAGCATAGGTTAATACTGACCTTTAAAGAGGGACAACTGACTGAATAACTGACACCTACAGTACAACTGATGACTGAGAAAATGTCCATGTCACCTACAGACTGAACAACTAGGGAACTGACCAAACAACTGGTTAGCTTGTTGGCTGGAATGATGACTGGATAACTGGATTATTAACTGCAATATTAGATAACTGAATACTGACTGGTTACTTATCCAACCGGGGAGATGACTGTTTGGCAATGTGGTTCCCTTTCTTGGATGGCTGATTAACTAAAGGGATGATTGACTTGCTCATTAGAGCAGTGATTTAGTGTTAGGTCAACTGATTAAAGGGCTGACTGACTGTGCGACTATGTTGAGACTAACGGTAGTTATTTGGCATATGGCAGATGGTTAAAACATACAAGGTCAGAAAATATGCACCTCTGCTTTCCTTTCTCCTCAGCTGCAGTAAAAGTATCTCCACGGCTTTGGAAATGAGGTCGTTCCTCACCAAATACAAAACATGCACGCTCAAACATTGTCCAGAGTCATGTACCACCTTATAATACATCCTCTCACTAGCCAGGATCAATATGAAAATTACTCAAATATGAAAACTTTATTTGCTCTCCGTGCTAATCTGACTAAACTTTTTTAGACAAACTCTACTTAACTTAATTCTAATAACAGTATTAGTGGTACTAATAATAATATTACTCATTCACAATTCTTCCTTCTCACTTAGATCTCTCATGGATCATGTCGTCGGCATGACTCTGTAGCATCAATCCATCTCAAATACCCCAAAGCTCGTGGAGTGGTACCGTGTAGTGCTGAGGGCTCACGTGTTTTGGTTTACTGAGTGTGGTTGACAGGTTGAGGTCCTTTGGTTAACGTGATGAGGAGAGGATAGTGGATGTTCTCATCATATGCTTCTTTTCCATCTCTCAGCATCTGAAAAGTACACAACATGAAAAGAATTAACACAGAAAAAAAATAAAATGAACAGAAAGCATTAAGACCTTTTATAGTTTGCAAGAATATTTTTATACAATTTATCAATATTTTGGGGCGTCCTGGTTGCCTTTGGACTCAAGCAAGATGCAGCCTCTGGGGATGAAAAATGAAGCCAACACAGAAGTGCAGAAAACTGCATTTCCTCGAATGGCCACTTGAGGCTCAATTCCCTTTGAGTCCCATATTAAAATGATCAAATTTACAGCAAAAAAATAAACATGTTTGCAATGCGTATCCTCTCCAGCTCCACCCTCACCTCAAAATATGGCCACTTCTTGCTCTAAAAACACCAAGACAGTGACGGCCATAATGCCAAACTGGAAACCAAAGAGTGACGTCACGGTGGCTCTGTCCACCTGAAGAACTTAACCGCTGTGAAACAATCAAATAACTTTTTATTCTCTGATTCACTGCTTTGCTCTTGATCCCTCTCATCATCTACATTTAAAGCTCCGTCGACCACTGCTGCACTCTCAGTTGAGTAGAGTCGTGGAGGAGGGACCAGGTTTGAATGTTGTGTTTGCAAATAGTTGCAGACAATTGCTGTGTATTATTCCTTTAAAGATTTTAATGCACAAGATTAATAATAATAATTAGTTAGGTACCATTAAGATTCCAATAGCTTATCATGCCACATTGCACTGCAGTCTTGTGTGCATCAGGGCTGAAACAAACATTAGCGTAATTATAGATTAATCTGCCAGTTATTTTCTCAGTTAATTGATTTATTATTTGATCTGTAAAAGCTCTGAAAATACTGAATCATATTTTCCAAAAGCCTTTAAAAATAAGCAAA
>JAQQZW010000003.1:18897018-18910060 GCA_029814745.1 Zanclus cornutus | reverse complement strand
AAAGTGAGATAACAAGTACATGACTGACTGAATAAGCACAAAAAAGCTGCACAAAAAAAGCAGAAAGCAGAAAAAAACTTAAGTCTGGAGCTGCAGAAATAACAGTACATGAAATCATCGGTGTAGAAAAAATAATAGTACAGGAAATAACTGGTGTAGACTACCGTGATACATTGGACCCTCTATTTCCTACCGGGGTCAAGAGAGACAGATACAGAGAGAGAAAGTTGACTTCTAGAGTGCTGTGGGGTTTCTTCTTTTTTCTACTGTCACTGCTGTCAACAGCCGTTTTAGGTCACTGAGAGGGTACCACTCCATCTACCTGTGTTTTAGCACATCACATGCCGCACTGCACCCAGTACACACTCAAAGGGAGAGTCCACTGTTTGAGGCAGATCAAGGAGCTGCACAGGAAACAGGGATTTGTTTATATGGATTGAGTGACCTGGCAAAGGTTGTCAACTAAAGCAGGGAAGACAGGGAGAAGGAGAGGGGAGAAGGAGGTCCGTGAAACCTACTTGTAAAGAGGTGAAAATTATAGGTAAATAATAGATCCAGGAGATCAATTATTGAAGGAGTACATTGATGCTTTCATGCAGGGAAGCTGATCTTACATTCCTGGGTTCATTCATAAGAAATCGAGGATGGAGGAAAGGAGGATGTTGTTGCTATGTCAGGTTTCAGTTGAGAGTTTGCTGCTTCCACCACACACTCACTGACACTTGCAGACTCACTCACGCATCACTGCTTTCATTGGTTCATAGCATCTTAGCTTCATATTTATGCAACTTTTTAAATTTTATTATTCCAAATAATGCTTAGAAGTATCATATTCACACAAAGAATTTATATATTCTTTCTCAAAGGAAAGAAGCATTCATGTTGTGATTGCTGCATTCCTTTGATCGGAACATGTTTCAGTCAAATGTAAAACTTCAGTAACCTCAGATCTCCATTTTATGTCTTTATTAGTCAAATGTTGTTTACTATCCTTCTACTCATATCTGTTTTGTTGATTTGTGATTATTTTCTTTATACATCATCTATTGCTGTAAATGTGTTATATGCAATGCAACCTCTATACTTTACAATATGTTCAATGTGCTGCTGAAATTCAGGCCGGAGCCCTCCTGTAAAATAGATTTTTTTAACAGTGGGGTGCACTATTCTTGTTGAATACAGTTATACACATGTGCATTTCTTACTCCTTATATTGTACACCACAGGTGAGCTGTTAGCTGTTTTATTTTATGATACCTTCATCACAGTGTTATACTTTTCTTATTGCAATATATGTTGCACTATAATGATGTGAGGAGAAGAAAAGATCATGTTTGATTGCATGTGCAAAAGTCAGTGATTCAAACTGGAACACTTGTTGTGGCTGCTCACGTAGAAACTGTTCATGAGACACAGACTGGATGCTTCCTCCCCCACACACACAAACGCACACAGTCTCCCTTTTGGGTGCCCTATAATGCCTGATCCTTTTGAGCTGACAGGTGACAGAACAGTCTACATCAACATAGGTCTACTCTCTTTTACTGCAGACAAACACACACTCACACACACACACACTCCCTGCTGCTGTACAGTAGACAGTTCCAGACATGCCGGGGCTGGACGTGCCCAAAAGGCAGAGCCTGTTCCCTGTCACCTATCAGCTGGTGGGCAGACAACACGTGTGTGTGTGTGTGTGTGTGTGTGTGTGTGTGTGTGCACACATGTGTGTTTTTGTGTGTTTTTTTATTTTTTACCACTGTAAAATAGCAAGCCCTGTAGAACATAGGCGGAACTCTACATGTGTGTATATCAGAAGACGTATTTCATACTCATCATATGTTAATTTTCGCTGTATTAAACTACAGTAAAATCAGTACATCAAATCCTCTCCTACTCTGCATATCAACTGGTTTTAATAGCTAAAAACTGTCTCACTGGCACATCTTGGTGTCCTGGTAGTTATGACCGACACCATGTAACTGCTGGCCAACATCCCACTGATTGTTCCTTCATACCTATTTTTCATGTCTGAGTTTATACTGTAATACAGGCAAAAGAAAAAATACCAAACCTGTGCCAAGACTCATGCAAAGAGGGCAAAAAGCCTTTGAGAGCCTTCCTAACCTGGATGAGATGCTGCATTACTACATATCATCAGTCTAACAGTCAGTAAGTAAGCTTGTGGATTTAGTGTTGGGATACTAACATGTCACAGGTTATGCCAGGGAAGAATAAAGGAGACATGAGGAGGCAGGAGCCTACCCAGGACTGCTGGCACTGCAGCCAGGGGCGGGGCCAAGACAGCATGGCACATGTCGACCTCAGACCCCCCTTCTCCTCCTTCTCTCCCCACAGGCTCTGACAGGCGACACAGGAACCCCTTGGCCCAGTGAGGGGCAGACAGCCATCTGACAACTCCCCACCTGCATGACCTTTACCATGCTTGACCCCCCGCAGGAGACAATCACCTCATAGCAAACAGCCCCATGGGAGATGTAGACACAAGCACAGCCAGGAAGACAAACAAAGACAGACACACATGATGCACAGACAGATTGACACAAAGTCAGATGGAGGGACAGTTAGTCGGACTGTGACATACATTTATGATGGTGATGAGTGATTCAAATCTGGCTGCTTTTCAATAACAAAGGAGCTCTAGTCCAAATAAGATCACAAATTTCCCTCAGGACAACAGTTTGTTCAGTCATTTTGTTACCAAAACGTCTATGGATAAGCTCAGTTTTGAATCAGCTATCTTAATTTTGAGTAAAACAAGCCACTCGACTTTGCAGTGCCACTATAGAGCCTCATGAAACAAATATGATAAACTTATTCACATAAAGAACATTTTCTGTGTATTGGTTTGTGAATAGCAAGGTAACAATGATGACAGATTGAGATGGACTCTAGATGGACATAAGCCAGATGTTTGAATTTTTGGAACTGGAAAAAAACACTTAGCTTTTACTCTGTCAACCTGGATTTTTCTTGATGTAGTCTGCAGATTGTGAGCCAAATTACAGTTTTTCAAGCTCAACAGATAAGTCATCTTTGGAAAGAAACAGCCGAAAAATTAGATAACATCATATCGAGATAGCAGGGAATCATGATTTCTTTTTGCCATTCCCATTATATAGTTTTTAGCAAAATACTGCAGTGTGAACAATTCACATTTTAATTTTTCATAATGATTCTTCTTCTTCTTCTTCTTCTTCTTCTTCTTCTTCTTGTTATTATTAGAGGTAACAGGAGATACTAGGATTAGAAGTATCTCCGCTGCTCGGGAAAAAAAAGTGGCTGTAGGTCGCCGCTACGTCATCAGAAGTCGACATGGCGGCTTGACTGGGACAACAAACGTGAAACGTTGCTGTTGTTGCTGGTAAGTAAGTACAGCTTGTTCTTCACTATTTCAACCATGAACATAGCTGTTAATTTAACTTTGAATGTTGCTACCAAAACCGTACAGGCGATCTTAAGAATGACATTTCAAAGCGGTTTACGGATGTAACGCTGCGTAAAGCACACACCGTTTGTGCTTGTAGCTAACGTCAGCGCCTCGAAGTTTAAAATCAGCTTTGTGACAGTAACGTTACCAGGAATTACATATGTCCCAATAACATTCTTATGTTTTCAATTCAATCAGGTTTCCTCTTTTGGACTCGAGATCTCACAGTTTACTTTTTGCTACAGCATCGTGCTTCGGTCCGGTTCAACTGCTAATGAATCCATTAAGTAGACGGAGACTTCCTCCGTCTGTGAGGAGTCTTCTGACAGACATCGGTCCAAAGGAGGAGTGGGCTGACACAGAGCCCGACACAGTGACCAGAGATGGGATTCTGCTCCCGTCCAGGGTAGCTGCCTCTGAACAGGACGAGTTTCTCACGCCAGCCAAGACACAAGAGGAGGCGGCTACAGTGGATGGTAGTACGGCCAGAAGGAGTGCAGTCTGCATGTTCTGTAAATGTAAGCCCTCCTGTTACACCTGCCCTCGGTGTAACCTGCATTACTGTGGCTTGGCTTGCTACCAGAGCCCAGATCACTCTGCATGTTCTGAGGAGTTTTACAAGGAGTCCGTTCTGCAGGAGCTGAAGGATATGGGGAAAACAGAAAGTGAGGGAAGAAAGAAAATGCAAGAGGTTCTTTTGGGACTCAGAGAAAAGGCTGAAAGGACAGATGGGGGGATGGAAAATTTGTTGAGAGAAGCAGGTATTGTTTCAAATGACACAGACGAAGGGGAAGAAGAGGCAACAGAGAAAGTGCAGGTTGTGGAGCTCCTGTCCAGGTTAGCAGAGCTTCAGCAGTCTGGAGAAGGGAGTGCAACAGAGAGTGAGACTATTTTGAGAAAGCTGGAAGAGATTGGAGGATGTGAGCTGCAGCCTGGAGACGTAGAGGAGGACGCTGAAAGTGCAGATGGGGAGCTGGACTTGGCTGATCGGCTCTCAGGCCTGGATATTGACAAACTTTCAGAGGAGGAGCTGTGGGAACTTCTCAGCAGTAAAGAGAAAGAGACGTTTATGGGTCTGATGAAGGGCGGTGCTCTTGGTGGGCTGGTTCCCCTGTGGAAGCCGTGGTGGGAGGAGCATGAGGAGGGAGGGAGAGCACTGGTGGAGGTGCTCGAGGAGGAAGTGAGCAAACTGGAAAGAGAAAATTCAGCAACTATGGATGAACTGAATGTTGATAATAAAGTCAAGACATCACAAGAAGTGGTTCAGAATCAGGCCCAATCAGCTACTAAGCTGAAAAAGATTAAAGGAGGAAAAAGAAAGAAAACAGTAAACCAGGGCAAGGGAAGCTCAGCAGGTTCCAGTGTTCCTCCAATTTCAGCAAAAATTCCAAAGTTGAGTTCCTTGTGTGCAAATCCATCTCCCCTTGTATGCTATGGTTTCGTTAATACGCTCTTTGGCTACACCTTTACCCTGTGCCTGTTTAACAATGACACTGATTCACTGATGTTTGAGTTCTGTGATATGATTCTTGCTCTGTCTGAGGCACTGAACTCAAGCAGGGTTTTCAACTCTGTCCAAGAGGCCTTAGACTGCGGAGAAACTCTCGTTTTGGGTGGAGGGTACCTCGACAAGGAGGACCCTCTTGCCCCTTTCAGGGCGATGGAAGCTGTTGCTCACATCTTGACCGGCAGGAACAGAAGGGATGCTACAGGATACTGCTTGGCAGCCTTGAGCCAGCTTCGATCAGTGCTGTCCCAGGCCAGGACAGCCCTGTCGAAAGACGAAGAGGAAGGGCCAAGGAGACAAAAGTACTTTCTGGCAAGCAAGAAGTGTGAATTCTTTCAAGCGTGGGTGTTGGACAATGCACACCGGATTCGTACGCTAGCTATTGAGTTGTGGAATGAACTCAGTAAAAGAGAGAGCGTAAGGAGCGGCATGGAGAAGGCAAAGACTGTAGTTGAGGATAACATGAAGAAAATGAATAGCAAAGAAAAAAGCAAGTTAATTGAAGAACTGAGCTAATGATTTCAATCTTGAACATGCTGATGTTTTTAAAAGTTAATGATGTAATAAAAATATGTCGAAACCTAAGTTGTCTTCTCTCTCTCTCTAAAATACAGCCACTTAAAGGTCAGATATTGTTTAACACTGTGTTCAGGATGAGCTTAGCGATGTAAATATAGTTTATTATTATTATTACGAAGCATTATAAAGGTTGCCAGCACTAAATATGAGCAGACACCTGTTATTTAATGTTTTTTTGCATTACATATGGGAATTGTGGACTGAAAGTGAACAAGCACAAATAGATTTAGAGTGTAAGATTATGACAAGCAAGAAAAGGAAATGAGATATCAATTTATAGATTGACAAATCAGGGGAGTACTGGCTTATTTTGGTACTTACATTTTCCTTGGGCCTGGTTGTGTGAGCACACAATTGTGTGGTCATAAAATTTGAAGATAAAAGATCATGTTGGTGTAAGTTGAATATAAGATGCTTTAGACTGACATTTTCTCGTGGCTTTGTTAGTACCTGCTTTACAATTTACAGGGAATAAAATATATAATAAATATATGATAATAAATATATAATAATTTGAACAAAAATTATAAAACTTAGGGCACACTAACTTTTTTTTTTGTGTGTTTGTGTGTGTGTTTTCAGATGTGTGTTTGTGTGGGTAGGTGGGTGTGGGGGGGTCTCAGTAGTTGTTGTAGTGATGTAGAGAAGTCATTGCTCAGTTTTCATTCTCTATGGCAACTGAGGTAAATCCATCTAATGAGGAGATTCACGAGATGCTGCTGAAAGCTGCAAACAAAGCTTTTAAGTGGACTTTTCTGTAAAGCTACTGTCTCCGAGGCCAAGACTGAACCCATGTCAAAATTAGATATGCACATACAGCAAATCTTAGATATTTCTCATGTACAATTTATTTATAGATTTTCCTAAAATTAAAACAGACTGGCGGAACCATCGTGAAAAAAACTCCATCACGCTTAGTCGTGCTCTCGCGGTGCTTTCTTTGACCGGTCACGTGGTACGGATGCCCTTCTACTGTGCGACAGAAAACATGGCTGCGCTCTTGAGATCAGCGCGGATACTCAAGTTTTCGCCTTCGGGCTTGCTTTCGATCGCAGGGACCAAGAGGAACGGACCGCCACTCAGTCGGCTGTACAGCGGAGCTCTCGGTGGCAGCAGGACCGGAGTTTGTTCCCGCCAGATCAGCCGTGCTTCGGAAAATACGCACAGGTATCACGCAGCCCGTTAGCCGGTGTAGCTGCGTTCCATGCGTGAGCGTGAAGCAGAGATGTAGAGATGTCATTGAGACTCAATGACAGCAACTAGTTCAACGAGAGTGTTCCCACGAATATGACCTGAAGTTATAAGTGCGGTGTGTTGACATATGTGGAATTATTAAGAAAAGGTTGCCAACAAAGTAAATAGTTAGCTGCATGTTTACGTAAAAATGGCTCCCGTTTTACACAAGGTGATGATCAGACGTTGTGTAACCATCATGCTCACAGTCTATTTCACGACTCACAGCCAATACACTTATACTACCTTAGTTCATAATAATAATAATGTAACTGTTAGCAACCAATGCTGTCATCCTGTGTTTTTTCCTGCACTTTTATTAGCTTAACTACATGGTAGCTTTTAGCAAAAGGCCCATCATCTATGTTGTCTTGCTAATCTGATTCAGATAATTATTGTGAAATTTGGTATGTTATCATGAAGTAACGCTACTGGAGAAACTCTGATCTTGGCTCATGTCAAAGATGACAGATATCAGTCATCTACTGTTGTTTTTACTCTCAAGGTCACAGCCATTGACAAAATCACTATCAGCCTTTGATCATACAGACCATCCAAAGATGTAACAGCTTCTTTAACATGTGTACTATTGTGGGCTGACCACACGCCGTGTTATAACTCCTTTCATCTGTCTCTGTCCCCCTCTACTGTTACTGTATCTTTCCATACAGTCGTGTGTGGCCATATGCAGGGGGGAGTGTACGTAACTATGCTGTGGCCACAGAGCAGAAGGATGAGACCGGTGTTGCGGTGCGGTCCAAACATGCGCAGGAGTTTGACTGGGCTCTGACCAAGCTGGACAACTCTGTGAGGAGGACCGGTCGCATAACCAAGACCCTGCTGTTCCGCATCTTCCATGATATCTGCAGGACAGGTAGGCCTGCACAGCAATGATGGCAGGATGGAGACAGTTGACTCATCTCATGCTCACAAGCAACATAAAGCTATAACATATTTTGAACTAAGCATACTTTATGTTTCTTCCATTACACCAGCTGACTCTTACTTTATTTTACTTTATTATTTCTCTACATCCATCCTCACCCTGTGCTCTTGTCTCTGCAGGTTATCCCAGTGGTAATCAGGCCCTGTTACTGCTGCGTAGCTGTGGGTCCCTCCTGCCGGAGGTGTCCCTGGAGGAGCGCACTGAGCTGGCACACCGCGTGTGGGAGAAGCTGCGGGAGTTGGGTAAGAGGCAGCACCAATGACTACAATCTAACCGTCTTATTATCCAAAGAATTATGCTGCTGTTTGCCACTGCTGAGCTTAAAAGTGTTTTATATACTTGAACTATTAGAGGAGTCTTTGATTCATGTTATTAGACTGGGACTGAATTGGTGACAGTATTTAAGAGTTCACCCTCATCATGTCTTTGGATCTTATCTTACAATCACACCATCGGCTTTGCACAATATTTAAATCCTCCTTTGTTGCATAGGAATCACTGTATGTGTAGGTGTTATAGTTATGTTGATGTTATAGATTTGCACATTGTCTTCCCCAGGTGCTCAGTATGATGTTAGTCACTACAACGCCTTGCTGAAGGTTTACCTGCAGAATGAGTTCAAGTTCTCCCCCACTGACTTCCTGGCCAAGATGGAAGCAGCTAACATCCTGCCCAACAGAGTAAGCACTGCGTTGCAGGGTTTAATACTGGCAGGAAACACATGCTTAGATTTCTGTTTGCTTGAGCCCGTCCATCACAACAGCGCCAATGGAACAGTAATATGAAGATTTTGGTTGATAAATGTAGTTTTATTGTTGTGCGAGTTGATTATTTACCTCTCTTTGAAAAGATAGCACCTCATCTACGTGATCCACACCCTTTTTGTTTCTGTGCACAGGTTACATACCAGAGACTCATAGCAGCCTACTGCCAAAATGGAGATATTGAGGGAGCCAGGTAAGCAAACATTCTGTTCTGTGTATGTACCAACCAACAACATAGTTAATATTCTAATGTGAAGCTCTGATGTCTGACTTCAGTACCTACTGTTAGCGGTTTTAAATGAAAGATATTATGCTTTTTGTTATACCTGTGTTTTTCCCATGTTAACTTTCTTGTCTGCTTTCTCAGCACAATTTTGGGTTTCATGAAGAGCAAAGACCTGCCCATCACTGAAGCTGTTTTCAACTCCCTGGTGACAGGCCATGCTCGTGCAGGGTGAGCGTCAGCGCTTTTGCTCTTACAGCATGCCGTGTTTAATGGCACATGTAAGTGTTTGAAATAATCAGATAATTTATCCCAGCTGTCGTCTGTCACGGGGCAGGGACATCGAGAGTGCTAAGAACATCCTGGCTGTGATGAAGGGAGCAGGAATTGAACCTGGTCCTGACACTTATGTATCGCTGCTTAATGCCTACGCCGAGAAGGGAGACCTGGACAGTCTGAAGAAGGTGTGTGTGTTATCCAGTTATCAAGACGATGCTGGTGAACCGTTTATACTCGTGCTTGTTTGTATCTAATAAATGGTTGCCCCCCCCCCCCTTATCCTCATCTGTCCTCCCTCTCTGCTCCCTTTCCTTCATTCCCTCTGTTATTCCCTATTATCCTCCTCCTTCCTCTTCTCAATTTTTCATTTCAATTCCTCCTTTTTCCTTTTCCATGCCTTCCAAACTCACCATTCCTGTCTTTTCTTCATCCTCTTTGTCTCCCTCCTCCTACTCTCTCTCTCTTTGTATGTCAGACTCTGGAGGCAGCAGAAAGTGCTGACTGCAGTCTGATGGACAGGGACTTCATGCAGGTCATCTTCACTCTGGCCAAGGCTGGTCACCAGCAGCACATCCCAGAGATGGTTGAGCGCTTGAGACACGAGAGGGGTTATGTTCCAGGTACACATGCACACGTGCTTCATTCGTCACTGTGATCTTCAGCAGCTAATGTAGAGTCATTAAACAGCCTGGGACCCTGTGCATAAAAGGGTGGAAAAGGTTGAAGAACCTAATGTCTGACTTATGAAGCTGCTAACTTATCAGCAATATTTATGATCATTTTAACAATGTCATGAGACTGAACAGGATCAGTGTTTGTTGTTCTTCTTGCAGATGCCATGAACTTGTGTCTGAGCCTCATCACCCAGGGCCTGGAGGACACGGCTTTTCACATCCTGAAGACTTTCCCCGCATTGCAGTCTGATAATCTCAGCGCAGACTCCCCCAACTTTGGCAACTTCTTCCTCAGACACTGTGTCAACATGAACACGGTACACGGACAGACAAATTTCATTCACTGCTCCTCTCACCCACTCTTATTACACAGACTCAAACTGAGGTCCTACAATATTTCAGAGAGTTGATACTTGTCAGCATTTGGCTGGTAGCTAGCTTTATTTTAGTTGCAGTGTATGCTGAGTGTTAATTTCAATGTTTTAATGTATATTTTTCTTTGTGGGTCAACTGCAGCCAATAGAGAAGATAAACCTCTATTGCAAAGAGCTCCAGGAGTCAAATCTGCACACTGCGCCACTCAGCTTCGCTCTGTCCTGTGCTCTGGAGGCAAAGAAGACTGGTACAGCACATACTGACATTTACCTGCATTTAGAGAGACCTTTCCATCCGCTTGCTCACAGATTTATAGATTTACATTTATAGATGCATTTGGTGAATTCTAAATACAAGATTAAGGCATTAACATTACTATTTATTTTATTTTATTTTGTAGGTTTGTCCTTTGAGTTGATGAAGATGATGAAGGAGCAGGACTTGCCTATAAGGCCTCACTACTTTTGGCCCCTCCTCACTCAGCATGTGAAAGATAACAACACAGCTGGTAGGCACACGCATGAACACACGGATTTTTGGTTTATATTTAGGCTAATTTTTGGGAATAACTTCCACATGATCACTTTTTTTGGTCATTTTTGGAAAACCTGGGAGTTGTTTTGATGGTAGCCATTTCAAATGTGCTCTTTCTTTTGATCCACTCCTTTAAAAACAGTGATTACATTTAATGCTTCTTCTGTTTTGCATAGAATTCCTTCTGTGTCCTGTATAAATATTCACCCAAGTTTCCCTAGTAAAGTCTGTTTGCATAGTGTGGTTTAGGAGATCAGTTTAATGCCTGATTGAGCCCATGTTTGAACGGAGCAGGTCACTGTGTGGAGAACTCACTGTGAGTGAGTGGACGTGAATATTGGTTCCCATCTTTTCATTGATATTCCTGCAGATACGTCCACATACATGAAGTATTGATATCAGTGCCAAAACAATCATCATTAAGGAAAAGCCGGTAGCCTCTTTTGCTAACTGCAATCTGCTGTAAACGAAACATTTCAACTGTGCCACCCCTCGCTTAAACCAAACATATTCCAGCAAGTGAGAACATGTCGGGCACAGTTAGTCTCCTGTAGTGTGCAGCATGTGTGAAAGTGCAACATCCAGACAATGTCCAGACCTCACGCTGCAGACATTATCCAGATTTCCGCTTCAGAGAAACCCGTAGACCTTGAAGTTTAACATTGTGAGTTGTCGTGAGAAGCTTGTAGTTGGATCCTAAAGCCACTTTAGCTTCATGTTAACAATCTCATTTGGATGTTAGAACCTAATGGGTGCTATAGAGTCCCAAAAAAGGAAAAAAACTTGTTTACCAACTGTCTGTGCATCCGATCTGAAATGGAGAGGGTTATTTTTTTGGTAAGCATGATAGTAGCAGTTATGGGCATGTGTGTTATTTCCGTGGTGTAGAGGGGATTATGACTTTCTCAGTCCTCTGTACCGAAAAGAGCTTTTAAAGGAGTGTTCCCCTCAAATATTAATGCTTCACAGAGTGGTCCAACTGGGACAGATTTCACTGGGCTGGGGCAGTCAAGGGCAAAGCAGTCTGATCCCTGCGTGAGAAAGTTAGAACAGGAAGAGATGAAACAACACATACATGCCGGTCTCTCCGGAGAGCTCTAGGAATAGATCACAAAGTTTAGAAGAGGTTATAACTCCCCATGTCAGCCAGATTGGACAGATGAGCTCTGGACCAAAAAGACACTGACTTTCAGAAAGTGTACTCAGACATGAATGTCACGAGTTTAGATTACAGTTGAAATATTAGGTAAAGATAGAAATTATTTACGTAGATGCAAGTGTCTCAGCAACAAAAATATTTGGCCATTAACTCTGCATCATCTTAGGAAAGATGATCTGGTATTATGGCATTTTTCTGCCATACCTGATACTGTATCAGCCATGCAGAGGCTGCTGAAAAAAGAAAATGGTGTACAGTGTGTAAGTATGGTGATGGGGTGACCTTTGCCACATGGCAGGGGGCACCTAAGGTTCTTTGTTGGGGGCGCAGGGGGGACTCTAGCCTTAAGCATTCCATTTGCACATGCATGCACACACATGGATGTGCACACATGCCTGAGGCTGAGGGGTCAGAGGTCATTTCTCTCCAATGGCTCTCTTGAATCCTTTATCAATCCAAACTTGAGCTTATTTCTTCACCCATATATTCTTCTCTCCTCTGTTACGTTTGCCTGTTTGTTTCATCAGAGAACCCAGAGTTCCCAACAGATCCCCTGTACAGTCTTAATACGACACGCTGGATCACACACAATATCTGAATAACTGTCAGTGTGAAGCAAAGAGGTGAATTCATAGCCATATTTTTAAAGGGTAACTTAACACCAGGCTGAAAAGCAGTGTTTCACTGCAATGAGAATTTCAAGCTCCTTTTACCTCTGATGACACCCAAGTAAAGCGTGCTTTATTGCACCTGTGCCAACACCCAGCAGTGATGTCATGGGGTCCTGGAGCACACCTTTGCATTTAAAAAAAAATAATTGAGACACACCGTAAAACGTAAATAAAAACAAAATTCAATTTTACAAACGAACTTCGTCTACCAACAACGGTTTTACAAAGTGTTCCCGGGCCCCTGTAATTGTATCCTTTTTAAAATCATGTGTTCACAAAGTGGTGAATCTCACCCCATTCTTGCTTGTGAATGACTGAGCCTTTTGAGGATGCCCCTTTCATAACCAATCATGATACTATCACCTGCTACCAATGAACCTATTTACCTATGGAATGTTCCAAACAGGTGTTTTTTGAGCATCAGAAACTTTCCCAGTCTTTTGTTGCTCCTGTCCCCACTTGTTTGAAACACGTTGCTACATCAAATTCAGGATAAAATGTATATTTACAAAAATCTATGAAACTGATGACATAGACAATATAAAAATTTGGCTTTATTCTGTTTTCAATTGAGTATATGTCAAAAAACATTTGCAAATAAATTTTTTCGGTCAGTGTTGAACAGGCAGAAAATCGCTCATAGCTTG
>JAQQZW010000003.1:18394130-18404595 GCA_029814745.1 Zanclus cornutus | reverse complement strand
TTTCTGACAAAATATTATTTTAAGGCACAATTCTTTAATTAAATTAAAAAAAAAAAAAAAAAAAAAAAAAAAAACATGCATAAACACAGACACATCAACCAATGATGGGTGCTTGAAGAAAACCAAAGTTTTTGGGGAGGTTTTTGTATCTTTTTCTGGAAAACTTTTGTGTTTTGTTGTATTTTTGTAACAGAACTCTTAGGTTTCCTACAATAACTTATGTTTCCTTAAGTTTCCTATGCTTTCTAACAAACTAGTAACTCCTATGTTTCCCAAACTCCCTTGTTTCCTAATAAAACTTTCATCTTCCCTAAAGTTATTCTTATGTTTCCTAACATGCGTCTTTCGAAATACAGCTCCTATGTTCTGGTACAGATGGATGACGTCAGCCAATGATGGCCCTCTGTTCTCAAATACTTTTTTCTATTTACATTGTGCTGCTGTAATTCACCACTCACTCATTGCACAATCTGACCTGTTTCAAACTGGTAACATACAGACTGACACACGTTGTGACTAAGATTTTATTAGACCCATCGCCCACAGTGTTAGCTGCAATAAACCTATACAATCGCTGCACTGTTTAAAGGCACCTTTAATTGTCTAATTGCAAGTTACATTTAAACCAAAGACAATCTGTGACAATGTTAATACAGCACCAGGTGTATACAGACAGCATAATTGTGATGTTAAGGGATGTATTTCTTCCAGTTCACAAGAGTATTCAAACAGCTGGCCCCATTATCTTTTTAATTGGGTTGTATTTACTGAAGGAGGTGAGGTAATTACTTCGACCAAATTAAATGTAGAATGTTAAATATCAAGCACTAATACTGCAGAAAAAAATGTGTGAGATGCAAATATAAACCATTTGCAGTTCAAGAACAGGAAAGACCTGAACAAAGATTTGCTCCCAGCGCTGGAGGCCACAAATGTACTTTAGCACACGGGGGAGGGGAGATGATGGAAATTTAAACAGAAAAATGTCTCCCCTCTGGGACAAGGAACTCATTATATTAACACAACGAGCAAAAATAATCAATGTCTGTCTGCTCCTCTGTGTCACTGTTTAAAAAATGCTTATTTAACACAATCAAGTCACAAAAATTATAATAATGCTTTGCTGTTACTGCAAAATGAACGGCAGATATGCTAATGACTAAGGACAACCAGTGAACCTCTGCTGCTTTATATAAGTCACTTGTCTAAATTGTATTCAGGATTAAAGTTATGCTTAGTTAACGGCTTGGATGCTTTGATTGACAGCAGACGCTAGCTGTCTGCTTGGCGCAACACAGTCATTGGCAGCAATGTGTATCCTTCCCAGCTCCACCCTCTCTTCCAAATATGGTCGCTTCTTGCTTCAAAGGCCCAAGATGGTGAAAGCCATAACATCATACTCTAGGCAAACAAATGGGTGACATCACTGGGGCTCTGTCCACCATTGTATATACAGTCTGTGGATTGAACACATTGTCATGAAAATGCTGTTCAAAGTGGAGGTAATAATTGCCTTTTGACTAGAACAGCTCAGAAAGAGCATCTTGTGATTAAAAACCAGAGTGAAAAATTACAAGAACGAACACAGGCAAGTGGTTGATGCAGCTCCTTTAAGTAAAATAAACTGATGAACTAATAAAACTAATAAATACTGTACGAGTGGCACAAGCACAAAATGAGCTGAAACACTGTCTATTTAAATGCAGGTCACACTTGACACACCATGCTGCAGGTATATTTAATAAAGGCGTGTTTAAGCCTGCAGAAAATTATTAATGTGAATATTGACAGATCATATAGCTGTACATGTTTAAGTGCAGATGTCTGGAGGGTTGGAAGCCAGAAAGAAAGAACAGGCCACCATTAGCTAATGAAATTACTGCAGATGAGTGGCTGTGATGCAGCCTGCAGTCTGGCTCTGACTCAAGTTAATCACACTCACTGTAGCAGTCGTCAAAATGGAGGCTGTACATTAACAGTGGCGATGAGGACTCCTGATCAGTTCATCAAGAAGATAACAAGGAAACATGGCCTTGGAACAAGAGCCTGTGCGTAGCTGTGTCTGAGCAAATGGTGCGTGCATCTGTGTGCGTTACACACCGATGAAGGCGGTGACCTTGGGGTTGATGATGCCGCTGGGGAGGAGGTGAAAGTCGTACTCCACGGAGTCCACCACCACTGTGTGTCCTGCGTTGTTGCCGCCCTGCAGAGAAGAGACAGAGACCGATGAGGAGAGACAAGCCGACAGAAAGAGGCATAGGACTAATGGAAGCTCTGCAAACTTATGTGGCTGAGCTTGAGAGCAGGCCAAATAGTTTGGCAAGTAGCAACAAGCATCATACATAAACCAGTGGCCACTGTCTGTTAGTATGTGTGCTGCTCTGTTGTGTTGCTTAGATACTCCTGCTCAATATGCACTCAAATCTCAAGTAAACTTGAGTCACTCCAGTGTAAACCTACTGACAGAAGCCTCAGCAAATGACAAGTAAAATGCATTGCTGGTACTTTTGATTAAACATGACATATGTAAACAGTGTTCTCCACCCCAACCCACATCTTGTCAGGACCTTCTGCTCCCAACTCCTACAGTAAAGAAACCAACATTTAGCTGTTGGAAACAAGATTTGTTTTACAATCCCTTAAGAAGTTAGCTTGCCTTTTTTGGTAGTCCAAGGGCCTAGATCATTTCCGTATTGTTGTACATACTTCTCTTACTCTATTCTGTGAGGTTTGCTTGTATGAGTGTTGCAAATCAGGTTTACAAAACTCGGCATAAACGTCATTTCAGGCCCGTGAATTTCACCCCTTCATTAGGAGGAGAGATTGAAATATATTTCTGCCTGTTCTGCTCTCTTTGCGGCAAGTTTTATTCACAAAAATATTATCAAAGAGTGAAAAGGGGAATTTCTTGTTATGGAGCTTCAAGTCCTGCTGTCAGACATCAGCACACAAAAAGATAAGTTTAGCAGCGTCAGTATCGAGGTGTTAGAGTTATAAAATATTAATAGTACAGCTGTCAATCACGTGTCGTCAGAGCAGAGCTATGGCAGTTTTAAAGAAAGACAGTCATGGAACAGAAAAATCTTTCTAAAGCTAACTGGTCCATGACTAATTTGAGAGGTACTCGTGACAGATTAGAGACATTAGACAGGACTAGTGCAACAGGTCTAGACCACTTGTTTGAATTTTGCTTGTGCCCACGCAAAAAATTATTCAAGAACACAAAATCTCTTCAAATCACTCCTATGTGCCACTTTAGAAAAAGTCTGTTCTTACAAGTGGTTCTTGCATGAAATCCAATGACACTGAACTTGTAAACAAGCAGTGCCAACTGGGAGACATATGGCAAGTTGGAACTTTATGCCCCACAGTTGCAAAGTGGTTGACATTACCTTTTTGGCTGACCAGCAATCACTTGGTAAGGCCCCAAATAATAGGACCTGACAAGAATAGTTTTGAACTAGCCAAAGCACTCAGACAGACAGAGGATATTTAACAAAATCAAGTGAAATGTTTTGTTCCCTCAGTAATTAATCCTCACTTGAAATGAGGCTCCATCACCATCGAGACGGCGGAAAAACACAAGGACAAGTTCAAAGGGATCAAAATGCTAACACATCTGTGTAGTAGCCAGATAATGCACTGCTTGACGCTGAACAACACTTGGCGGATCAGTAGGAACAAAGTTTTCAAGGCTAGGATTAATGAATGTACTTAATGTTGACAATGAGCTTGCTGGGTGTTCCATTGTCAAGCTGTGCTAAATCATGAGCAGGCCTTTATGCATAAAAATGCAAAAGTAGAGCCCAGAAGGGGAACAGTGAGTCCTAGGACGAGAACGTCATAATCTGACCCGTTTTGCTCCTCTCTCCTTTATGTTCCACAGCCAGAAAGGTTACACTCTGCAGCTCATGTACGCACAGATGGAAAATAAATGAGGATGATATCAGCCATGAAAAAAACCAGCAGAGAGTAGAAAAAAAAAAAAAAACGAGGGTGAAAAAAGAAGGGACAAATGCATGAGGAAAAGTACATGAAGTTTTTTTATTTTTTGCTGTGATGACATTAAGGCAGCTGCAGATCCATTCATGCCTCTGCAGCTTGCGTAACTGCTCTCTACCTGAGGTGCCAATTTAACCAAGACAGTCCTGTGACCAAGATGTGTTCCTAATGCTGTACCCTGTGGATATAAATCAAGGTCAGCATGTGTTTTAACCACATGGGGTTATTCCTGGCCACAGCAGTACCCTGAAGGTGGAGAGGGGGAACAGATGCCTCTCCTTTTCAAATACTTTTACGATCTGTCCCCTCCACCAACTGAACATAACTCTGATTCTCATACAGTCCTGTGATCGTCTACTCATAACCATCACCAAAAACTCAACTGTAGACACTCACCTGCTACCGTGCTGTGGTTTACACACTGCTACGGCAACATGATTACGCTCCATGTTTTATGATTACAATAAAAGAAAGGATTTTATTTAATAGAGTCAGTCAACATTAGCTGTTTGGCAAATGCACTTGATAGTGCTCACCTGGCACTACCTCAGCTCAGTGAGTTTCCAGACGGGCAATAGATGGAGACATATTCTTCACATATGATTACAATCTGTCCATACAGGTGCTGTATGCTAAACCAACCGCAGAGCCTCTTAAGGAGGGCTGTGTAAAAAAAAAAAAAGGCCTGTTTCAGAATAAAGCAGGGATCTGGGAAAGACATGGGCTAACTGTTGGTGTTAATGCACCAAGACATAATCTGTTTCATATAGGCTTTGCCAACTAATAAAGGATGTAAGATATTTATCGGTGCCAATAAATTATCGCCAGATAAATCATTAAATTATTAATAATATTACCAGCTATTTATTGGTTATAAATAGAGCCAATAATATAAAGCCAGATTGCTGTTATTGATTTAACAAGAGCAGCATCTACATAAGTGCCTAGATGAACCTTTACAGTTTGTTTGCGATCTGTTAATTAAAACAGAAGAAGTAAATGAAGTAGAACAAGCACAGCATGCTGTAGCTGCGCTTATGACATCAAACCGCTGTACCTGGGTGGAGCCAGGCAGCGTGGACTACAGAGTCAAACATGTCTCGCCAGTGTGGACGTTTTTTACAATATCAGACAATACAACTGTAATGTGCACAGGCCTCTCTAAAGTCATATAATACCTACGCTACGTGAGCTCCACTCTCTTTTCTTCAGAGGGTCGGGGTTAGGGTTCAAACAGCTGTGAGGAGAGAATACATGACTTCCACACAGCGTTCCGCCAGCGGGGTCGGTCTCTGTACATCCTGCCAAGCCGGTTACATTATGGACTACGACCTCCAGGCTCGCTGTGAGATGTGCTTTTGTCCCGGACATGCCTGACTGGCACTCAATCCCCAGGCCACATGCTCGGAGGCTGAAACCCACAATTATTCAAACATTGTGGGACAGGTGTGTGAGAGCGGAGGTGGACACGTTTTGGAAAATAACAAGCTGATGAGCAAATCAACAGCCAGGCCGACAAAAGAATAAGGCAGCATACATAAAGTATGGATTATAAATATGAGGAAAACAGTTTTTGAAAGGCATCCTGCAGAAGGGGAGCTAGAAGTTAATGTTATTTGGAGGGCCATGGCAAAAAAAGGGAAAAGTTTTGGAACCCCTGGTCTACTCTCTATACATATATCTTTTTAATTTAATACTGTATATATTATAATTAATTATTGTACTATTGATTGCAACACAAGCTGAGACCCCATGTGCCTTTTAACGCAGTCACAGCTTGTGTTTACTTTGTTTTGGATTATGCGACCAGTACAGCCGAATACAAATTCAAACTGAGAATACTAGAGCCTTTTAAGAAGACTAATGAACAATATCTGCACCATTTACTCGATGAAACATGATATGTGCCATTCCACAATAATGACTACTAACTATCCCGCCATCACTCCCCTGAGATATGACGCCCCCTCAGCTACACACCCTTCTTTCCTTTCTTGTAACCCCAACTTCAAGGATCTCAGAGGTCTGGACTGTAAGGAACACCAAGCAAGACTGCTGGCAAAGCTTATTTTATAAAAAGATTAACACAGCACTTCACTGCTCACTCACACACATCTACAAGCCCCCAACAAACATTCACACACACACACTGTAATGTATTGAGGGGACGCTGAGCAGGCCTTCTGCCAGAAGCCGGTTTATTTTTACATATTTCCTGTACTGGCTGGACTGCAGAAACATGGAAGCTCAGGCGCTCAGGAGAATCCTTGTTATGTCAACTTGTTATCAACAGAGACAACTAATAGTCTCTTGATCTCCACAGAGTTAATACGAGCAGGCAAAAGATTAGCAACATTGTCTGTATCATTAAGGCCAACAGACATGGTGTTAAGTATGGCTGCAAATGACATATTTTCATTGTTGATTAATCTGCTGTTTTTTAGGGGTGTGAATCTCTAGGCTCCTCACAATTCTGATTAATTCCGATTTAAAGGGCAACGATTTGATAATACAAGTCATTATAGAAGTCTCTTAGGAGGAGGGTGGGGTCTGCTGTGTTGTTATTAATGTTAAGTCTCCAGCAGTGGAGCGCAGCCTCTCTGCTGCACAGTTAGCTTGAGTATGTACACCACTGTACACGTCACCGAGCAGGGTTTTTGAGGTGTAATATGCAATGGAAGATGGAGTTCTAATATTTCTGCATATCTTTTTAGAAATATTGGCTTCAAAATTGAGCCTATAAGTGCCTTGATGTGACTTTTCCAATCAGTCTTTGTGATAAAAAGGGTGAAACATGCAAAAACACTGCAACAGCAACGTACTGTAAGCTTGTCATTTGACTTTATCACCCATTTGCTTTAGCACAGATCAGTTTGTTTCCCCCAGTCACAAGAGTCTTTCACTACAATATACACTCAGACTCTGCAGCAGGCAAAGAGACGACAGAAACTATGAGAGGCTGCGAGGGTTTGAAGTGTATTCAACAAAAACAGGAAATAAGCCACATTGTTGTCTTAACACATGACACAATAAGTTGTTCACAAGTTTTGTTGCCCAGACAGTCACTATTGCCAGAACATAAGGCTATTATTTTTTTCAAGTCCAGGCAGGTTGACTGAATGCACTGTATATAGCTACACGCCATACAAAAGAGACCAGTAGACTGAATATGACCAGTCCACTACGGGCTGGCTGGACTTCAGCTTTCTTGGAGTGGATGTGGTTTAAGTATGTGGCTCTACGCCATGACAGCAGAAGCTTTTTAATCATTTTAGGCAAGAGCTCAGTCCTCCCTCTACTGCTGTCCCTCACTGTCTCACCTACTCCTGTTCAGGGAGACCAGGGACAGTAACTCTCTATGTCCACAGTGAGCATAGAGCAGAGACAGCCCTGACCATGTCAAAAGTCCAAGACAACTGCTCTCGGCATTTCAGAGTCTGCAATCCACCCGTTTCGCGTGCGGAAACCAGAGTGCATGCAAATTCAACACACAGCGCCAGGAGTTGAAACACTGAGCCAACATGCTGAACAAGTCCAGATAGGGTAAGCAGAGAGGTCACATAGCTCGATAAGATTAAAATAACAACAACCAAATTCATGTCATGTGCTCAAACACTGAAGGTGAATAACAAGTCGCCAGGAGCTAGAAAATAATTCTCTTTGTAATTTGTGTCATAAATCCACAGCAGCACATACAGAAGATCCTTCATAATCCAGTTAAGACAAACCTCTTTGTACAACTACACACACAGTAACACACCCCTGTAATCCTGATGTCAGATTGGCTTGGCAAGACAGCCACATCTGTTTGTACGTTCTGACATAGTTAAGTAAACATTATCAACACATGCATCAACTCTGCTGTCATGTTTTGCACTGTGCTCCCTCCCAGCCTGTCTACATCGATAAGCTGGTGCATATGTGGGGCCCATAAAGCTGGACAGTGTGTATGGTATATGTATGTAACGGATAAGTTTAAGTGCAGCCTGCAAGGTTAGGACAACAGTACACAGGGATACAGGTCAATAATCTGTTGAACTGTGCAGACCTAGTCGACAGTGTCAAACTCAAATTTGACAATACATTATACTGTAATTGGTGTCATTACCCAAATAGCGAGCCATGGGTGCAAAAACTATTAAAGATTTTACTGAAGCAAAACAGAAAGGCATTTCAAGAGGGCAACCTCTCAGAGCTGAATTTTCCAAAGTGAAACTAAAAGAGTGAAAGAGAACTGCAAGAAGTTAGAAAGACAACATGGCAATAACAGTCTGGGTTCCGTCTGGGATGGTCTTTCAAAAACTATTCTTCGGTCGACACACAAAAGCAGTACAGAAGTGGTTGTTGATGGTTTTAAATCCGACAAATGCCAACAGGAGTTCGGTGAGTTTTACCTCAGGGTTGACACCCTTGATTTTAGTAATGACGTCAAACTATCATGCACTGGATTCACCTCCTTTGACGAACACATGGTGGCCAAATCTTTCAAACATCCCAAAGTCAGGAAAAGCTCAGAGCCTGACAAGCAGCTACCTGCTCTCCTCCTTTGCAGAAATATTGGGCCCCATCTTCCATTGCATTTTTGAGCTGTCACTAAATCAACAGAGCGTGCCAAAAAGCTGGGAGCAGTTCATAGAAATCACCCCAAGGTTTATAATGATTATAGGTCAGCTGCACTGACGTCCTCAGACATAAAGTCCTTTGAAAAACTGCTGAAAATAGAACTTTCCATCAATACTGAGTACCTGCTTGACCCATTACAGTTTGCACAAAGGGCAGGGCGAGGGGTAGAAGATGCTACTGTAACTCAGCTAAACATCTTGAAGTTAGCAAAACACATACCAAGCTGCTATTGTGGATTTCTCCTCTGCTGTTAACACAATCCAACCCCACTTTTTAAAGGACGAACCTATTAAGAACGTCGGTTTAGATTTTAATGTTGTGGGCTGGATACTTGATTTTTTAACTAACAGAGCACAGAGAGTGAGGGTGAATGAAGATTTTTGTCTGATAGTTTCTGGATAAGATTTCATAAATGCTTTGATTAGCTGATTAGTTTCACATAGTTCTGAGAGTTATTAATCCAGTGTAATATACTAAGTTTATA
The DNA here is from genome assembly GCA_029814745.1 of Zanclus cornutus. Lineage (NCBI taxonomy): Eukaryota > Metazoa > Chordata > Actinopteri > Acanthuriformes > Zanclidae > Zanclus > Zanclus cornutus. Next base: position 18,395,486 of record JAQQZW010000003.1, on the reverse strand, counting down.
TTCCAGTGTTACATACTATTATCTAGAGCAACATTCTATGTTTATATTGCTCTATTCCAGTCTTAGATTTTTACTACCACAGGGTGATGATGGCCTGAGGATGCCAGCTGCCAGGTAGTTGTTGATATAGGTTTCCAACTTCTAACTACTTCAAGGGTCTTTCGTGCGAAAGTCAATGGAGAAGTCAAAAACTGACTGATCCCCTTGACACAAACGCAGAGGCGCACTAGCACTGGTCAACTGAAATCCCTGCCCAAACACTTTGCAGTTCAGCAGAAAATGCTTTTAAGGAAGCACAAGCAGGAGTATGTCTATCCCATTCAGCTGTTCCACACAACCCAGCTCTCCTTGTTAGCTGGTTAATAGTGAAGGCTACCTTAGCTTTCTCAGAAGCAAACTCGATGGGTTGCAAAGCAAAGCAAATTTAACTATTCGTCAGAAAGGGGTTACAACCCTCGGGCTCACCAGTATAATGTTCAAGAGCTCCAATTCATGGTTCTGATGTAGGTCTCAGTGGCGGGGGTGCACTTGCCGCTGGAGCAGGAGCGGGGGCAGAGCCAAGTGGAGCTAGCTGGGCAATGACGGAGGTTAGCTGCTGAACCTGGGTGGCCAGAAAGTGCCTGTTCTTGAGTGGCTGCTGCATGTTTAGCCTCAGCAGAGGCGGAAGCCATAAGAGCCTCATTTTGCTGGACGACTTCTTTGATGCATTCAAAACAGTTTTGGGCTGGGGAACTGTGCGCTGGGTCCATATCTGGCCAGATTGTACTGAAAGTAGTAGGGAGTAGTAGGACCCAAAAGCAGCACACAGAAAGCAGATATCGAATTGCTGATGACTGTTTAATTAAACAGATTAAAGCAACAGTACAAATGGCGTCTACTTTCGTCTGGGAGTGGGGGCAGGGAGAGAGGGCATGCAACAGGGACTGAACACACTATAAAGCAGGTGCGTAGTTTCTTCAGGGACAGGTAAGTGCAAGCTCTTTCTGGGAAAATGGGAGGGCTTTCAAGGTGGGAACGAATGGCAAACTCACTCAGTTCTTTCCAGTCCACAGCAAGGCAGATTTCCACTCCTATTCTCCTCTCCTAAACAACAGAGTAAGCACAGGCAGGCATACAGGCAAAGGCGTCACAACATATCAAATCACAGGTCGACTTCAGGGCACAAGATTTAGACGGGCACGTTGAAGCGGCAGAGCGCTAAACAGCCACAAACAAACAGAGGACACAAGCGAAGGAGAAGGAACTTGTGCTCAAAGACAAAAGGCTGTGTTGTAACCAGGGGACCGGCGAGAGGCAGAAGTTGAAAACAGGCAGGGTTGGCAACAGGTGGTCAGTCCGAAGGTAAGTAATTATATA
>JAQQZW010000003.1:18336568-18348134 GCA_029814745.1 Zanclus cornutus | reverse complement strand
TACCGAATCTCTCCCTTGTTGGAGTTCATGCCGCCATCATTCTTCCAGCCATGCCCTCCATCCCTGGGTGAGCGGTTGTGCGACATACTCGGCATTGTAGCTCTGGTTCCAATAGGGCGATCGTGCATGGGAACAGGCCGCCTCTCATCTCTGTCCCTGCGGTCCGTGTCCCGGAGTTCGGTGCGTGGAGGGGGAGGTGGCTCAGCTCTGCGGACTGTTTCGAAGTTCTTTGGGTAGCGCTCAAAACCAGAGCTCTCTCTGTGTGGAGCAGGGCGGCTCTTCTTTACCTCAGGCTCACCGTCAAACCGGTTACGTCTAAACAGAGACCAAAATGGGATTAGTTACATGATTATAATAATTAGCAAAATCAAGATGACAAATATGATTTGCACAAGCATGGCTTCATGATTTTGCAGTATCTTCATGTTATTCTTTATAAGTCTTTGCATATATACTCTTTGCTCTCACATACAACTGCATGCATTTGGGGCAGCTATTTTCAGTTAAACCAAGCCTGAAACTGAAGTGAAGAATAGAATAAAATAAAGTATACTGCTCACTCCGTGAGTTCTCAGCTGAGCTTCTACCCACTGGACTGGACAGTTTCAGATCGCTTAGTGGTGAGTCGTGAAATGTAAATTCGAAATTTCACTTTCAAAGTAGCTTTGAGCATTAAGGAATAGAAAACTGGTCCTATGAAAGTTTTATTTCAACCTGCTGACAGTAATCCCTTTCTCATCACTCCTTTGAACGCTTTCAGTGCAGTTAAAAGAGGAACAATCGATAATGAACTGTATCTGGCCACATTAGAGCCCCCATATGGGATATGAATGTTCTCTTTCCCCATAAATCCATAACATCATGGGTGAAACTCAGTGACAGAACTCATGAGAGAATATGCTCTCAGTGCACAGAGCTTTTCTTTTACAAACTGAAAACAATACAGGACTCTCAACTGTTAAGAAATCCATTCGTATCCCTCCACTGAGCCCACCATTATTCTTCCATCAATGTCATTCGGAGGTGTCATCTCAGTGTGGAACTGTCTCAGGATGATGATTAAAATCTAACGTTTTTTTATGTCACCTAATTTTTCCTCAGCTCATATGCCACCATGTAAGTTAGCTAAACATTAGAACACAAAAAGTATATTCTCATTTGTGCTGTTAATCTGTGTTCCTCTATAGATTTTTCTATTGTTGAATTTGGTCACGTGTGCCCTCTTCCCTCACCTGTTTCCTTTAGCGTTATATTCCACCACAGTTAATTGAGTAATTAAATATTTTTATATCCGTGCTCGCGTGGGTGCAGACAGCCATATAAAAACTGTAATAACAGGGTAGACTTGCCGCTCTGAAGGTCAGGGTGTCGCACAGACTTCTGTCTGCCACTTAAATATTTCATTACTTCAAAATGAAAAATTGTACATCCAATTCAAACATACCTGCAAGTCATTCAGAGAGGTTTTAAGATGCAGTGTTTACAATATGAGCAGGGCTGAATTTTTACTTTTCTCTAATCATGTTGAGGTCATTGTGTTTATTTGTTCTCCTCTACAATCCTCAAAATCTTCAAAATAGACATTCATCATTATTGCTTCAGATGAATGGGGTCACTTTAAGGTTACAGGCTGTTCCCTGAATCAGCCTGCCTTGATTAGTAAACAGGGCATAAGGTAAAAAATTAGGTATGTATTATAGGCATGAAACTAATGATAAGATTCATTATTGATTAATCGGAAGATTTTTTTTGGAATTAAGCAGATTAGATGTAATGGACTATAATCAAACATGCACAAGAGTCTACAACCACAGTAGCAGCTCTAAGGCTCTAATGCTTGTTGTTGAGAAAACCAAACTGTTAAGTAAACAAAGGGATGGACAAATGAGAATTTTGATCTGTTGACAGCGACTGGATGAAAAGTCAGGAGCACATCAAAGGTCACAAAGACCAGGAATGGAGACATTTTACTCTGAACCACAAATGTGAACCTCGTGGTGGCATAGAGAAAAAGTTATGGTACCAACAAAGTTATTAGGATTCAGTACTTTGAGGAACATGAACGTCTGTACCGAAACTTTGTGTCAATCCATCTTGTAGATATTGAGATGTTACACTGGATAAAAAGAAAGCTTTGACTTTGACTGCTGGTGAAAAAAGATAAAAAGTCAGTAGGATTCATCACCTAATCCATCCAACTCTTGTGAGGATATTTCACAAAATGCCAAAAATTGTAATTTTTGGATCCCTAGCACCCCCAAGAACTACATACCATCAAGGTCTTTTTTTTTTTTATGATTGCATTTGCACCACCAACAGGAATGCAGATGTGACATAAGTTGGCTGGCGAACGGCCAGGTGACCATTACATCCTTTCCTTTACACCGCTAACATTTTACAGAGGCTTTTTAAAAATGTCGGTTCCCAGAGCTGCATTGGCTCAAATATTCCACCAATCAATGCACATTTAAATATGGACAAATCACTGTGCGCTTACATCACGCAAGATCCCTTATATGTTGGGAGAGTACCACTCTGAAGTAGGTGCTGAAAGAGTCCCTCAAAAGGCGTTCCAAGAATTACAATCATTCCAAGTTCTTGTAGTGGGTAAACAATAAAAAGGGGTCGGGATCCTTTAACTGTTCCTACAACTATGAAGAAGTTCCTCCAGTCCAAAACGCCCAAAGTAAACCTGCTGGTGGCGCTAGACAAAAAGTCAGGGGATCACCAATGACAGTTAGTCCCATCCTCTGGGGACCATGAATGTCTGTGAACAATACATGGGAATCCATCTAGTAGTTGAAATATTTCAGTCTGGACCAAAGTTGTGGGCAGACCAACTACAGACTCACGGGCCGATAATGCCATCCCTAGAGCCATGCCGCTAGCGGAGCGAAAAACAAACAGTGGAAATGAAAAATGCAGGGCAGCTGTCACAGCAAACATCTAAAGGCAAAAAGTCTTGGTGACATTAGAGAGTCATTAAGATGGGAAAACACACAAGCCCCCTTTCACTTTCTGCTGCTATAAATGTCTCCCTTGATTCAATAAGCAATAAACAAATGAATTAAGAGACAATTAAATGCTAGGTCCAATGTCAGAAAACAATCCCTCCCCCGACATGCAGCCACTAGCAAGAATGTTAACCTGGGCTAACATTAGCACTGATAAGACTGCAGCCTCTCTCCTCACAGGGTGCCAAGCCCCTGCTGTCCAATCTCCACCACCATGCTCACCTCGATGCCATTTGTTCCTCCAGAGAGTTAGGACCTCAATGTTAAACATTAATTATTCCAAAGGCCGGGACTCATTTGACTAATCAGCAGTTACGGGACTTTGGGGCACAGCCGCCTGAGTGGCAAATGCCAATATCCAGTCTGTCTGTGTGAAGCAAAGGGAGGGGTGACTATGGATCAACAAGCCAATATGGAAGAACTGATCCATCATTTTGTCAGCCATTGTCCAGAGGGTGAACCATGTGTTTTGCCAATGAGAAGCAGCATCAGCGGTGGTGAGGAGGGTCAACAAGCTACGCCTCCCTGATAAATGCGTGACCATGCTAACAACTGCCACTTACAGCTTTTAATTACATAAGAGGAGAAGGCAGAGGTGAGGGAGATGCATGCTGCTCTTAGCATCAGTATTACCACTGTACAAAACACTGTTGTGTCAGTAATGGTGCTCTACCAGTTGTTTAAATTTTAATAATTTGTTTGAAAAGGCAAAATGAAGCAAAGGCCACATGTTGGCATCATCATATCATAATACTCTCAAAAACCTGCTATCAAAACAGTCCAGACTCATCTGAATGAGTGTTATTTAAGACACTGGACCAAAGGGTCTCTGAACTCATCTCCAAACCGATTGGGTACATGTTGAACCCTGTTGAATCAAAGTGCCAAAGAAAAACACAAAGTGGCCATATTTCAATGGTGCATAAATTATTACCCTCTTTCCTAAAAATGCACTCAATTCCATTCCAGCTCCCACGCTATGCAAGCATAGCCTTTACAGAGGGCTTTTAACCAATTGCATTATTTAAAAAGCCACCCCAACGCACAAAAGCAATTTGGTAGAATAGCAACCGTAAAATATAGCTTTCAGTATTCAGTCGTGGGCACTGATGGTTTGTCTTTCATCACCGCTTTTTCCTGTGACTGCTTCTGTCCTCTCGTCAGACATGGCATCCGCCGCCCCCACCCCATTGCAAAGTGCATCATAAGCGTTACCACCACTCTCCAATACAATTGATCTCACATCACTTGAACCCTCCAACACCACCCAATATATGGAGAATTTTCGAGGGCACTGTTTGAATTCTTTCCTTTGATATTAGGCAATGCCTTGATAATGAGCAGTAGATGCACCATCCACCACAGCAAGATGTCCAAACTCTCAAAAGGTCAATGACAAGAATATGTTGTGTTTTGAAAGACTGCAAGCACTATTCAAATCAGAAAAGTACGTGGAATGAAAAAAAAGAGAAATTTCAGTGGGCTCTAACTCATCTGGTTGGAGGATGGGGAAAAGGAGGGGTATGCAACTAATTAAAATGCTGAAACGGTGTAACCTTCAGAGTTTCTGTGTTTAAGCATGGCTTCTTGCTCCAGCATAAAGTGGTAAATTAAATCAGGTCTGAGCAGTGACACGCCGTGAGAGACAAGTTCAATATGTATGATTTATCTACTTAGACAAATGAAATCACTGTCAGCTTATTCTTGCGAAAAGGTTTCAATGTCTCCTCCTTGGGAGCAAATGCAATTTGTATCAAATTTGATTTCGTCAAACTTTTTTCCCTTTCCCCCAGTGGCCCATGTGAATGGCTTTAAAGGGTGAACTTGTAGTTTGTTTCGTGCAGGAGGACAAAAAGTAGGTATCAATATCTTACTCTGTATTATTATCCTTAGTATAAATCTAAATCTAAAATTATCACCAGTGTTCACATTAAAGCGTGCTTAATGAATGTAATTCATTCCAATAAATGTCATACTTACCTTGCTCATCAAGAGTTATGCATGAAGATTAACTTTTGCTGTGCACAGCAGAAATTTCAACTTCTTTCCGTGTGTCAGGGAGTATTGATAAATTTAAGATCTTATATAATTTTTTAAACTGTCCCCAGAAGAAAAACAGCCGTGACAAAGTGAAAAAGCCCTTTGAGGTCATAGGAATTACGACCCATGTGAGTTGGGAGCAAAGGAGGTGTTTTAAAACCACAAAGTCTGCAGAGGAAGGAGGTGGGGTGGTTGGATAAATCAAACAAAAGTCTGACTATTAAAGCAAGGGACACTGTTTGCTTCCAATTTTCTACAAACAGTCAAAACTGATTTCTTTTAACAATGACTACGATTGTCCTTGAAGAATTAGGCTGAATGTGCTAAAAAAGAGCAAGCGACGTCCTACGGCATGAGTGTTGATAGCTCTTCTAAAACGGCTACGCTAAAAGGTGACCATTCTAGAGAAGTCTGTAATGCCATATCAGTTTATGAGGATAATGGAACACATTTTCAGTCATTCATAGTGTTGCTGAGAGCTTGAGAAAAAAGCTCCAACCCTGCATACTTTCTCACCTCTGGACAGATAACTAATCACTGCAAGGAACTGGTGTGAATGTCGTTTATTAGCTGTGGAAAGTTTCAAGAGGTGACAAAGGCCCCCCAATTCCAACAACAGAAAGGAATGAGGGCAGGGGGTTTTCCAAGCCATCAGACCATCTGACAAGCAGTTCTGCCTAGATGCGGCACCCAGAGGCGATTCTTGTCACAAGGCAAACCAGGCAGCTGCTTGGGGCCCCCAGGCCACTAGATGGCGAACAAGAGTTGACACTTCACTATAGTTGCAGTCGCGATGAAAACAAGAGGGGCCCCCAGTGAATTTCTGCTTGGGGCCCCAACAGACCCTAGAATCGCCTCTGGTTGAACTTGTTAAACTTAACGGTAGGCTTTGCCTAAGTTAGGCTGGCTTTATTGAGATGTTTTAATGGTGCTCTCCTAGCACAACAGTGGTAAACAATGCAGAGGCTGAGGAGAAACTGTATCGTTACCTGGCTGTCACCAATGAAGGGAGGTTAGGGAAACTTGTTGTTCGGCAGGTCGCTCAATTTTAGTGGCTGCTTGAAGGTGGAGCAGAGGCGTCTGCAGTCTCTCAAACACTTACACTTACCTTGTCAGAGGCCAAAATGGCTGATGGTCAAGCATCACCTGTGCATGTGTCTCTCTGCCTGCCGTGTGGTGTTGAGCAGGTAGTGTACAGAAGGTTTTAAAGCATTTTCACTGAAAGCAGTTGCCTGCTTGGGCTAAAACAACACTGTGAGAGGGGTCAGAAAAGTAGAGTTGTGGACCAGAAAACCACAACGACTGAAACTCTCTATAAAGCTCTCTTCAACAGAAAGAAGCTGCAGTTTCAGGAAATAAGTCAACATTTTTATCATTAGAGACACCTTTCACATTTTCCTTCCTAATTTTTTTTTATAAATTTGTTGATTTTTTTTGTACCTTCAGTTTAACCTCTCAGGCAACATACTTGCTGCAGGTGTAAGATGGCAATGCCTGTAGACACTACTCAGGGCAGAAACAAAGTACCACTGAACTGTAGGAAAGGTGCAAAACACCTGAACCTTTGATTTTTACCGCTATGACACAAGAGGAATGTGTAGTGAGAGTTGTGTATGTATCTTAGAAACTTCGTAAGCAATGGAGAAAAAAAAGTAAAACTGAAATTTGATAAATTGCCTCATCATTTGGTTTAGAGTACTCTTCCAAGAAATTATCTCCAAAAAAAAAAAAAAAAACACAACAAAAAGGAGCCGAAAGAATTGAATTTATAATTTATACTTAAGGTAAACATTTTATTCAAAAATAAATTACCAGATATCTTTAAAAGGCAGACATTGTGTCCAGCCCACTCATCACAATCAAAAAGTTGTTCTACCAGAATCCAAGTTTTCACACCATGTTTCTATTTATGTCTGTCCTCATGAGAAAACTAGTGTAAACCCTACAGCAGCAACTTATCTTAAACAAACAACACTGTTTAAGTTGATCAAGACAGCCATTGTCAACTGATTCACTATAAAATGTACATATTTTATTTAAATGTTTAATTCAACATACATGCCTGATTTATAATATGTGAACACAGAGACTGTACAGTACGAGACTGGCGCCTGAGGTGAGAAATGTGGATGGAATCAATGCAAAAGAGCTCAGACAGATGTGATGCAGCTGTGGAACAAAGTAAAAAGGGGCAGGTTCAGTCCATTTAATAGCATTAAGTCAGTTTCCTATTGTAATCACATTTAATTCTTAAAGTCTCTCACCATACGACTGATTGTATATGTTGCTGAATCCGGTGATTTAGATTTCTTGTCTGTTAAAGGAATAGTTCAGCACTGTCAGTTGTATATGATGGTACAGCCAAAAGACAGTTAGCTTAGCTCAGTGTCAGTTTTTTAAGAACAACAATACAGTGTGGTAATTACTGAGCTTCAGAGGTGCTGCTGTAGGCAGACTTTTAAATTCTGGACAGAGTGTAGCTGTTTCATCCTGCCTGCAGTCTTTATGCTAAGCTTAGCTAACTGGCTTAGCTGCTGGCTGTAGCTTCATATTCATCCAACAGAAATGAGCATCAATCTTCTTGTAAGCATATTTCCAAAACGTCAAACTTTTTGAGTGAGAGCTAAAGAAAAAACAAAAAAAATCTCCTTCTCCCCAGAAGCAAGAATCCAACTTACAGCCTGTAGCTCTTAAAATGTGAGATGAAACAGGGCTAGTGAGGCTGTAATGAGAGGCAGTGGAGGAAGGTTCAGAAAGACAGTCCTGGCTACCCAGCTTGAAGCCTGGGCTCTAAAAGCACTTAGCTAGCTTAATGCTACAACACAGTACCTTTTAATGCCACAAAGAGGGCCAAACACTGGCAGGTCCGCTACACGATACTAAAGGCCAGATAAAACACGTCAGCTCTAAATTAAAAACAGGTCAAGCATCAGCTGAGAGGCTCGAGGCTTCCTACAGTTCTCTTCAGGGTAACAATCACAAAAAACTAAAGGGAAACAAAGAGACAGACTGAGGAAACTCGTCTAAAGGCAACCTGAGCCAGGAGGTTGATTATAGTGCTGCTTAGCACACATCAAAACTTAGTGTTTAGAAATAAATTAATGAAACCAGGCATGTGAACTGCTAGTATGTCAGAAGAGGATGCTTGCTTTGCTTGATTTCCTGCTATCATCTGTTTTCCGTTCAGATTTGATGGGGACAGATCAACTGACCAGGACTTGATGGCCACGTGACTGTTAAAACAGCCTCTCTATTCAGCTCGTCCTTGACAGGGTTTTCAACTTACTTTCAATTCAGTAGAATCAAATGTTTACTAATTTTACAAAAACAACAAAAAGAAAAAAGAACCCCTAACTATTACCTCTATTAGTTTTCTGAGTTGATTAGTTGCTTGTGCTTGCAGGAGATGTTAATAAACAGGCTGAAGAGAAAGTAAACTGAGCTCTGAACTGTCTGGCCTGTGAGACAAAACCATTAAATGTACAGAAAAGGGTTTTAGTTTGCATCCATTGTTGAGAACAGCTGCCCACGGCTGTGTCAGTTTTCCCTGAATTACAGCTCAATTCTGAAGATTATGCAGTCCGCAGAGACTTCAGTCATTTGTGTGTGTGTGTGTGTGTGTGTATGTGTGTCATCCTATAGTATGCATTAGAACACAGGATGCATCTATCACAGCATGGCACACTTGAGAAGGTGACAGTCCTTCAGGTCCTGTTTTGGCAAGAAGTGACGCGCCGACTTCTCTGCTCGCTCCTTTCATGAACGTGCAGTTACTGCTCTCAGGCACTGGTGGGGCGATGAAGAGCAGGGCAGACAACGAGCCTACAGGTCCACACCAGCAAATAAAGATGGGGCAGTGATGTGATAATGGTCATTTGGGAGGAAAAGAAAGAGGGTCAGCTTTGGTGTTGAACTAGTTCCACAGTTCTAGGATTGAACACGATGAGCAAGTGGGCAGGAGGGTGATGAACATGATGAGAGGAGGGGATGAGGAGGAGGAAGGAGGGCATCAGTGAGTCTTTAACTTGGTGTGCTGCGAGCCCTGTTCTGTCAAGCTGGCTTTGATGGAGTTAACCACTGTTTGTCTGACGTTGTCTTCCATATACTGTTCACTTAATGGCTTCAAAACCTGCAGGAGAGAAGAGACAAAAAGAGAATTTTGTGTGAGAACAAATCAAATTAACTCGTCTAAAAACAGTCTATAAAGGGGACAAAGAAACTGAAAGAAAGAAGGTTAGGGAAGAGAAATATTAAAGGTAAAGTAAACGGAACAAAAACAGGATGTCGTCTCCAACATGCCAACCAAAGAAACTTCTTAAACAGAAACATGGATTCACAACACACCTGAACAAAACCTCTTCTACTGGAAAAACATAAAAGAAAAGAGCCATCAAAGATTATTAATAACCGTTTGGGCAGGCTTCAAGTCCTTGAGATCCTGATATGTGCCTGCCGATGTTCAGATACATTCAGTGAAGTGCAGGGGGTGCCCACACTGAGTGTGTGAGGGGTTTAAGTATAAGGATCCAGCACCATTGGACTGAAAATTAACAGTAAAGAAGCCAGCAAACTGCAGAAGTATCAACATGAGAAATAAGCTTAACAATCTGTAAATACGCCAGTCGTCCAGCAGCTATTTAGTCTTCTTGTAGTTGTTGTTGAGAGGAGACAGAGCTCTGAGTCCCAGTGTCACTGACGGGATTGAAGGCAGGAAAGAGACGGGCCAAGCCAGGCGGCTCCTGACAGGGTCCAAAAGTTTGAGAAACACCTGAGGACAGTGGGAAGGAACCCGAGAGTTAAACAAGGAACAAGACTGAGAGGCAGGCAGACAAAAGAGCAGACAGAGGAAAAAAAGGTGAGAAAGATCGATCCAGAAGTTTGGAGGGAGAAAGGATAAAAAAGGACAAAAAAAAAAAGGAGGAGAGATAAAAAAAAATAAGACAACACAGTAGATGTCATAAAACAAATGAGGAGAATACAGGGAGATTGGCACCAGGAGGTGTAGGGGGAAGAGAGAGAAAGGAAAAGAGCTGTAAGAAATGAGGCGGGATGTTGAGAACAGCAAGCAGAAGGTAAAAGAAATGGGACGCGACACCTCTCACCTTTCTGACTGTCTTCTGTAGAGCAGGGGAGGGTGGAAGAGAGACAAAAGCAGAGGAGGGAGGGAGAATTCAGAGGAGACATGAGGGCTGCGTTTGTGGTGACTCCCAAACACTCATGAAACTCAAAATAGATAAAACACAAACACTCTGCCCTCATATTTGTACTCCTGAGTACAATTTGCAAGTCAACAACTTATAAAGGTTTAAAGAGTGAGAATAAATAAAGCAGGAGCTGTTTCAGTGTAGATGGAGGATGGGATGTGAAGACACAGAGGACAATCATAATCATGCAATGGAGAGAAGGAAACAAAAGCTGATGGACAGATTTTTGTTTTTCTGGCTTTTTAAACACCTAGAAATAAAAGGCAACAAAGAGAACTGAAGGCAAAATCATACTAAAATGGAAAACTGAGGTAGAAACCAATGGCATCAACATTAGATAAATTAATAATGTATAATGAAATACAAAAAACATAATCAGCTGATATTCTTTTTTGAACATTAACACATAAAATAAACAAAAATGTCTGATAGGGATCACTTGAATATGGCTATCAACCAGTTGTGACCAGGAGGTGCATGTACAGAGTGTCACATTTTACAGTTGAAAAATAAACATGTCAGTGCCCTCTGGTGGACAAACTATGCAACTTTGTGGGGCTGAAACAAGTTAATTGATCAATGGACAGAAAAGTGAATTGCAGACCGATTGGTGTTTGTACTTAATAATTAAGTTAAAAGATCAAACACTAGCTGGTTCCAGTGTCTGAAATGTGATGATCTGTTGGTTTTCTTAGTAAAAGATCACCGTAAATGAAGCAGTCTTGTGTTTTTTTGATGACTGTTAACTAGGGCTGGACAATTAATCGAAATATTATCAAAATCGCAATATGGCCACGTGCAATACCCAAATTGCAGGAGCTGTGGAAAATTTGTCACATCATACCATCGTAAATGAAGCATTGTCATGCTACAGAGATGCCCCGGCCTACATATCATATTCTCCTGAGGCAATGGAACATTACTTTATGATACAGTCCCTGGCAAAATCCACATCATCATCCTTTTTATACTTTTTTCAGTAAAAATTAAATGCAAGAATGACCATTCCCACTTAAATCATAACTTATATTGCAATATCAACCTTAAAAAATGGCAGTGTGATTGTTTTTGACATATTGTTTAACCCTGCTGGTAAATGCAATTTGACAAACATTTTTGCCGACATTTACGCCGATACCAAACAAGCTTTGATAAACTTACGCTTTCATGCTTCTGCTTTAATAACACATTTCCACTTTCCACACCTGCCAGACATTTAGTGTTAAAGAACAATTTACAACAATGTATCAGTTCCAGTTTTCAGCACCTGATGTAACTCAATCATAATACCTAAATTTCATTACTGCA
>JAQQZW010000003.1:18105590-18117206 GCA_029814745.1 Zanclus cornutus | reverse complement strand
CTATAAAATGCCAGAGTGCTGTGGACAGGGTGAAGTTAGTAAAAGTTTTGCATTTTAGGGTGAAAACATTTCAGTGTGGATGCAGCTTAAACTAGCCTGAAACGTTATCCCACACCTGTTTTTTTTACACTGGTGAGTCTGCAATGATTGCAGTTAAGTAAGCTTTGATTCAAAACAACAAGATGATTTATGGCTATTTCCAAATGTTAAAGGGAATGCTTGAGCTGTTGTTGCAGAAAAGTAAACTGTGAACATTATCAACCCAGACAGTCCAGGAGGTCAGCATGGATTCAGTGTGCATGCATGTGTTCAAATGTGCGTGTGCTTGCATGTGTGGTGTGCATGAGGGGCTTACAGTGGCGTCCTTGTGAGGAAACAATCATTTGCACGATCTCAGAGTGCTTGGGTATGTTCGCAGCATATGTCTGGGTACATGCCTTCAACTGTATGGGGCTGTCGAGGAGCCAGGCATCATGTTATTGGAGTTGGCAGCGTGATTATACCTGTCACAGCAATTATAATCAAGTGCTGCTGAATGTGCCCTCTTCCTGCAGAGATGATGCCCACTTTCACATGGGATGTGGAGCTGCTCTTGTCTGTACAGAACGCAATCGGACAAAATCAGTCAGTCAAAAGTTAAATGACCTCTTGTCTTGATGAGAAATCAGGGTCTGCGTGAGCAGGCTGAAAAACATTTTTGCTGTAAAAGATCACATAGAAATGTGATACTGTGTCCCATTTCTGTCCTCTGTATGGAACGTTAATGTGCTGTTTTGCGTAGAAGGGACAGCCATTAACTTACCTACCCAAATGTGCACAGTCTGATAATTTTCAGTCTAAACTGGATGTCTTGATAAGGTTAATCATTCTATCATAATGCATATAAACAATGACTCTGCACATGTTTACTGTGTATACATATTTGTGATCTAGTATTACTGATTTTGTACATCACGGTGGATTATCTGCAACAGCCACGGTCAAAAAATTAGATTAAGTGCCCTATCTGTGCTTGTAGGAAGTGTGATTTCTCTTTAATTGAGGCAGTTGTGCGGTGCTTCGGATGTTGTGATTATCTATCGTGCATTACTGTTCTGCTCTGTAGGCTTCGGAAAGAAAAGCCTAAGGCAAGACTCTTGTTGTATCCTTGCCACAGCTGCAAGTGGCTTTGTTCAGGTTTAAACCAGAGCCTCGAGAAAACAGTCTTTTGGCTGATCATAGCATGTGATCAATGGAGAAAATAATGAGTTTTTAATAGCAAATAAACATAAATCCTTTATGAAACCTCAAAAGGGTGAAAAGGCGATGAAGGAGTAAGGTTGTCTGTTCAGAGCTGTGCCAAATCCGATATTAGTCCTCCAAGCTGTGATACCCCACCAATTCAGCCCTGTCATAGAGCAGTAGTTTCCTCAGGCTATTTCACACTTAGATGAATGGCTATCCGGCTTTCATCATCTGATGGAGAGGAACATTGCATTCTGCTGGTGTGGTTCACAGCACATCAGGAGGTGAGAGGTAAACGCTGTGGAGAGAGTCTCAGCTGTATTGTGGAAATTGAAGTCAGGGGTTGCAGCGGAATGGTCTTTTTTCCATAGGAAGTTTCCTTACAGAGTAAAATGGTGGCAGTGGCAGCCATAATATGAGCTAATCGAGATCACTAAATGCTAAGAAAAATGCTTCTATGCGTCCTTTTTCTAGTTTCCTTTAGCATGAGTACACTTGACCATCTTTTATGAAAGAAAGGAGATATTGCCATTCCTCAATTTCTTGCAGCTTTTGTTTTGCGTCCGTAATTCACATAATATATGGAGTACAACCCCTGGTGTTTTTTGCAAGGAAATTTATTTCTTGACAGATGAATAGAAACACCACTACAGACATGAAAGAGAAGCTATTTTTGTCTGTTTTAAGGTGCCACAATGGAATATGCGCATGGAGCGTTCTGAGACGATCATGGGACCAATAATGCACAGTGACAAAAAATTGTGGAGGTTGGCGTGCCAGGTGTGAAGCCAGCTTTGTGAAACACTTAGTAAAGGAACCCCTACGCATGCATTCTGTTACACAGCTAGCATACTACCAATGTTCGATAAATATGCTATGGTTTCTGTTAGCAAATTCGTGTTTATGCTAACTTCCTGAGGCACACATTGAATAAGGTCTGTCCAAAATCCACAACAAAAGTTCAGTGATTTCAGTGTACTCAAGGCAAATTCCAGGCTGATAAAACAGAAGAAGTGGAGAATCCGTTATTGCATAGTTGCGTAGCTTAGATAAAGTGTAACTGGTTTCTTTTATTCGTGCAGTTGAATTGTAAGTCCTTCTGAATTTTCCTTCACATCTTTTTCCATCGAGATCTAGGAAAAGTGTTTAGAAAAAGACATTGGACACAATGTTTTTGATCGCTCCCATTGGTTTGTCCTGAGAACAAACCAGCAGTTGTTCGAGCTAATGTATCAGAAGGCAAATGAGTGGGAAAGAACACTGAGTCCTTTAAATCTGCCATCCACCTCATTACTTTGTCCGCCAATGAACCAGCCATCCGGCAAAAGCCAGCTGCTTGACAGCTGACCAATGAGCCGCCTCAGTTTGTCCGTTGACCAACCAACCATCACTGTTACAACCCTACAGGGTGTAATTTGTTTTTCACTTCTTCTATCTATCTACCTACAACTGCTGGTGGTTGGGAATGGACTCAGTCTTAGGCAGTAAGTTTAAATCACCAGAAATATTGCTGACTCCATTTTTACTAGGCTATCACTCAGCGGGATTGTGATGCATAGGAGACGTTCAGTCAGATATTCCCATCCATCCACCTGATTTCATTACCCTTTTTCCCCTGCTAGTGCTTCGCTTTGCAGTTCCCAGGTCTGCTCACTAAAAGATTGACTATCAAAGTTTGATTATCATGCCATTCTCACTATTACTTTGTCGTAGGTGTAGCCTTGCAAAAAGTGAGATAAAACTACATCCATTTGGTTGGTTGCAAAGTGCAAAACAAAAATGAGAAAAAAGGGTATACTGAATCAATACTCTTATGTATCACATGCACGTAGTATGTACGTAGTAGTGTATATTCTCTCCAAGGTCTGCAACAGTAACCCTTCAGTGCATCACATGAACCTTTCCTGCCAGAGCATCTTTCAGAGAACTTGGTTACACAATGAATGCTTTTCTCAAGGCCTCTCTGTGAGGTGTTTTGTTCGTTGTCACTGTAATCCCGTCTGCGAAAAAAAAACCTACATCACTTGGTTCACATTAATGAGCCATTTTCCACTGAAAAAATTCTTTCTCAGTATGTTTAAATGCTTGCATAGCTGCACAGTTTATGTGAACTACTCAGCTTGGGAAAACATTTGTTTAATGTCTTAACAGTACTTTAAGACAACAGTTTTTGCAGGAAAGCGTGACTCACTGATTAGGCCATGGGATTTGATAGATATGGGTGTTTACCAGGCAGGGAGAGTCTAATGGAAGATGCTACTGAGTTCCACTATGGGCATTGAAGGATTTTGTGTTATTGGAGCTTGACTCATCCTAAAGACTAAAAGTCACGATCTCTCAGCCTCTGCTGCTTCAGTTTGGAATATCTTTACTTTAACTTGTCTCAGATTTATGGAAGTCTAGCTCTAATTTGGCGGAATATTCTTTTACATTGATTATTCCATACTGAAAATCACATATATTCCAATATATGTCTTTTAAAATTTCCGGGAAATAAATAACAAAGACAAAATCCTGGTTGAGTTTTAAAGGCATGTGTTTATTTCCAGAAGAATTTCCTTGAAAGAAAATCTCAGTTTAAACTCAAATAAATAACTAATTTGTCACTGAAAACCATATCCTCCATTAAGTTTAAATTTTATGTTTGCCTGTGGAGAAATTTCATATTTTTTCATTTTCAGCTGACCTGCTATGCTCAGGCTAAAATACAGTTGACAGGAGTGAATTACTTTAAAGTAGGGGCGAGGGCAGCTGTGGCTCAGGAGGTAGAGTGGGTCATCTACTTACCAGAAGGTTGGTGGTTCTACATAAATGCAATCGATTTACAATTTAGAGGTGATATTAAAAAATTAAATACAGATATCGTGTTAACACATATACACAACCATATCATGGATATAATACAGCACCTCTAATATCATTTCTGTTTCTCTCTGTTCTTGCTTCGTCATAGTAGGTGGCTGTAATGCTGCTTAATGCACCCTCCATGAAACGGAAAAGTTGATGAGTGTAATTGCTCTTTTTATGGTTATGTTCACAGATCTCTTTCTCTACCTCCCTACACTCAATTTTGGTATTTCTGAATTAATTTGCCAAAAACAGAGACACACGCATCAAGTTAAAGATGAATTTGACTGAAAGCATTATTATTTTTCCTTCTCAAAATTTCTACAGATATCACAAAAATATTAAATCCTAATATTATGAATGGTTTAGGTCACAATACTCATGTCGTAAAATCTGATATTGTGATAGACCCACTCTAAAGTATATCTAACACTGTGTCCATCCCAGTAACTAGTACCAAATTAGATAATAATTTCCCGGAAACATCCTACATTTAGAGTTTCATTTCAGTTCCTTTCAAGGAAACTATGGGACCAGTAAAATCATTCTGTAATTGTACAAAATCCATCTTGAATTACAGTCCAAATAAGTTTTACTCTCTTCTGTATAAGCCCACTGTCATTTTCTTTCCACTCTTCCACAATATCTGGTTTCACAGAGCATTTTTTAGCAATATCTCTACAGTATCCACTAATTAAAATGTAATTCTTGTTATGCAGACTGTTGAATATTGAAGTACAGAGTGCTACAAACTCGAGTGTAATGGAAACCCAAGAAGAGGACTGTTAATAATTCTCACAATCAAAAATGCACCTAGATAATGGAAAGGGGAAACACAAAGTAACAGACGGTAATTTGTTTTTCTTCTCATTTTGATGTAAATCCCACATCTTGTTAACAATCTGACACTCTCATTGTGCATTCAGCTTTCCTTATGAGAAGGGACTGGAGATATAGTCCAGTTTTATCTCTCAAACCTCGCTGAAATGAACTGATTAAGTTCACACCACAGGCGTGAAGGTATGGACGCTAATAAAGGCTCAAAAGATCTTCTGGGCAAGCTCGCTTTCATTCGCTTTAATAAAATAAAGACGATATTGCAATTTCACCGCAATGAAAGTGTCATACAGATTTGATCTCACACCCAGCAGCTTCTGCCAAGATGGAAGTGTAATCTCTATCGCTGTAGATCTCCATGCTGCAGTGTAATAAATGGACCTTCTCCTCTTATTTCTGTTATTCCTCATGCCAAGCTGTTCTTACCAGGTATTTTTCTACAGGTGAGCTATAGGCCTACAGACGATCAATAGCCCTGAACATGAGTCCTCATGGGAGCTCAGTGAGCTGTCTAATTTAATCACACATAAATTGAACCTCAAAGAAGTGATCTTACATCATGACAGATGTGCGTTCCATACCTAACCTTTGTACAATGACTATAATGCCAAGCTATCAGCCTGTCAGCGGAAATTAATCCCTGAAGGCTACTTTACTCTGCTCTTATAGAGTTCCATTATCATGACACACTCTGCTGATTCTGTCCAGATTTCCAGTTATTTCTATTCATTACAGGCTTAACACAGGAAAGCAGAAATAGTCATTTATCCCCTTTCCCACATGTATAACTTGTAAATGCCAAGGCAATTTCTTCCTTGTGTGGCTCATGGGAACATGGGCCGAAGTCAATTTTTCATGTACAAACTGCCCGAACAAGATATAGAAAAATTGCAGGGAATATTTCACTGTGGCTACAACAAAAGCAGGAACACTCCTGGGTAAAGGCAGCAAAAGGATACAGTGGTTTTATGTATGAGAGGTTCATGCAGCCACCCAGGTGACCATGTCTCTGGATGTTTCAGCATGTTCCTATCACAAGCTACTACTATGACAATTGAGTTTTTCTGCTTTCTCTCTGCTGTCTCTAGTAAGAAGCAACAAGAAAAGGGAATTAATTCAACTCAATGAGCAACATGTTAATACTTAAAAAACTTGAAACAGAAAAGGAAAATAACAATTAAAGGCAGGTAATTATCCAAAGTGCAAAGTCTGCAGTCAGGAGACACGAGATACTGCTTCTGCAACAGTTCATATGATTTTCCTTAAGATGACCTCGAAACACAGTTGCACCTTTCTTGTAGTAATAAAGCTTTATGGACGAATGCACGTATAAAGTATATGTGCTAAGTTTGAATAAGTAAGTATAAGTAAGATTAAATAAGCTGAACAACAATTTTACATCTAGAAAAAGAAACAATAGAAATATTACAATATCATGCACATTACCTTAAAAAAAAAAATCACCAATTCAAAAAGCTGTTTAGGCTACTGCATAAAATGAGGAATCATTTTATAAGGAAAAAAATAAAGAACAAAGACAAAGTAACATAAAGTTTCAGAGCAAAGAAGTTTCATCTTATCCATGGTATGCAGACATGTAAAATGCCAAAATTTTTTACCTTGGGTTGGTAATTCCACCATGAGGTAAATATTTTTGGTTTTAAATGAAATGTCTCGAGAACTATTTTATTGCAATGAAATTTGAAACAGACAATCATGGTTCCCTTAGGTCGAATCCAAATGACTTTTATGATCCCCTGACTTTTCCTCCAGCATGAGGTACACAGTTATGGTTTTAAGTGAAACAACTAAGTAACTGTGGGAGGGATAATCAGGAAATTGGATCCAGGCATTCATGGTTCCCTAGATGGATTGCAATAACTTTTAATCTCCTGCCATCATCAGGTAAAAATTCTAACTAATCACATTACAATTAGCCTCGGCTGTCCTTTGTGTTTATTAGGGCTATTTGGGAAATATTAGCATACTAACACATTTAACAAGATGGCGAACATGGTAATAAAAAAAAAAATCCTGCTAAAATTCAATATTGTGGAATTGTAATTGTAAGCATGTTACCATGCCGACGGTGGTGTTTCACAGCTCCCCTGAGTTTTGTATAGATAACACTGCATAACTAAACCACGGAGAAAAGGAAAAGCAGACCTACATCAACCACACAACGACTCTAAACTTCAATGCTATTTAGACAATAGCCGAAAACAGAATTCGGCCAAAATCCAGAGGCAGGCTTACATCCTACTAAGCTTAATTACAAATAATCTGACACATTTTCTCAGACCATAACTCCTTTAATAACTGCCTCATCCTCAAGATATCGCTATCTCCACTTACTACATACAATCAACCGCAACAACCTGGCTACGCCACCGTCTGTACATAATTATCAATAGCCATGCCACTGTAGCTAATCCAAAATCTGAATTTGAGGGCGAGAAAAAAAATTTCCGCCTCCGTTTCTACCCGGTTCATTTCACAGGGGGGACCTACCGGAAATCATCATTCTATTGCTCTAAGACGAAGTGTGAGTGGACCTCAAGCTTATTTACGTCTCCTGCCTTCGTTTTGGAACTCTTTACATTTCATAAAGTAAGTATTTCTTGTACTAAAAGCTATATGAGTCATAGGAAACAGATGTTTAGCTAAAAGAGCAACGTTGGGTTCAAGCCGAGAAGACTTTTTTGGCTAATAAAAGTTAGCTAACCTCGCGTTACGTATTGAAAGCAACGTTAGCATGCTAACCGTTTCTTTGTGAAAGCGCCAGCAAGCAATTCGCGGCAAGGGAGCCCATTAATTTTATATTACACTAAGAATAGGTAAGAAACTCACTGAAGCACATAAGAAGTAGTTAATTTTACAACCAGACATGTTGCCGTTTTTTAACCAGATAGTAGCATAATCGTTTGCGTAGCTCCCAGTTTTAATTGGGATGCTTTTTTCCCATTGTGTAATCTGTCTGCCTTTGCTTGAACTTGTATATTTATTTTACATTCTGACTTATTTTTTCCATCCTCCTCTGTCCATAGCAGCTAGGACTCTCATCTCAGTGAGAATGACAGACAGATACAACATCCACAGTCAACTGGAGCATCTTCAGTCCAAGTACATCGGCACAGGACACGCCGACACTAGCAAATGGGAATGTCTGGTAAATCAGCACATGGACTCTTACTGCTCCTACATGTTACATTTTGACCTGCTCAACTACTTTTCCGTCGCTGAGAACGAGAGCAAAGCGCGCGTCAGCTTCAACCTGATGGAGAAGATGCTTCAACCATGTGGACCACCAGCGGACAAGCCTGATGATGCCTAGTTTACACTGGAGTGAGCTATGGAGGGGTTTCTTTGGATGTTTTTGTTGGATTTGGGTTTTTTTTTTGGTTGGACACCCAACTTGTTTTTATGCCGTACATACTTAATGTTATTCTCAGTGGAAAATTCTGACCATAAATCAAGAACTGTGCAACAGCCTTGTATGACCCTGCCAACAATGAATGGGTTGTCCACTTGCACAACACAAGATACCTGGACACAGATCAGTACAGAAATGTATCTGGACAACTGAGAAACATTGTTTCTTACCCTGTATGGCTCTGCTGCCTTCAAGCTACAGCTGCAAAGGTTAAATGTGCTTCAAGATCTAAACATTTACTAGAAAAGATTATAGAAAACTTGTACAAATTTGTGTCCAATTATCTGTCAAATGTTTGCATTAACTGATGTAGCTGCATTCATGATTTAAATTTCTGCTTTAATAAAATTAAAGTTTGTCTTTCTCTATGTTTGTGGGTTCACATCATGGCTTTTATATTTGATGGTTCATAGGTCAAGTTAATCAGCAGGCACCTGATCAGTCATTTGTGTTATTGTCCAAAATTTAGTATTTTGTCATCGCTAAGTCAGTATCCAGACTATATGTAGTTCAAAGTAAGAGTCGGTACGTAATTCGCCCACCACAAGCAGACAGCAGCATTAGTGCTCCATGGTTCAGATTCTCCAAGTTTCTGTAATGTTACAGCAGGGATGAAAACCGTTCTTCAAACAAAAATACATGTGATTCTCTGTCATTTGGTGTTTTTGTAATGGTGGTGTAGAGTTCTGTATATGTCCGTCCCAAATCTGGTGTTCAGTTAGGTTGAAATTTTTGTGACTGCAAAGATCCATAGCATATGATACATATATTTATACTCATTATTCAGTGACCTCTCATTTTCTGTAGGGAAATGTTGTACTTTTTTTTAATTTTCCCCTTTAAGTTTTTCCTTTGATTTGTCACTGGTCTGTGGTCAATCTTATTAGGTGAGCAAATTAGGCAAATTCTATCAAAGGCAAACACAGCTGATTAAATTTGGCATGGAAAATAATGTATGAGATTTATTGTATGACTAATTGACTTTTCTAACAGGCAAAGTTATTTTGTGCCTCATGGTTTTGAGAGAGACGAGAATAAAAGATAATGAAAAGAAAATGACAACAACAACCAGAAAAGGTAAAATTAAAAAAAAGCCAATATGGGAGCACCAGCTTCAACAGTCAGTCAGTTTGGAAATTGGAAAATATAATCTAGAAATTAACTTTCAATATGGGCTAAAAGCTTTTCAGCCGTACAGCTCAGCAATGGATTTCTTTTGTTTGGCTTTGCGGATTCAACAGACTGTACACCTGCACAGTCTCACTCAATCGCATACAATAGCCCTGCAATAGACGGGTACTTTGAAAAGTGTAAAATGTGCACTTTTTGTGCACATTTTTTAGGAAATGTCAGCAGTATGATAATTTAGTTTCTCCTTGTTGTTTAGTTGGGGACAATGTAATGGTGTGAAAAAGAAATGTTAGAAGCTACAGTTGTTCGTGTGTGTGCACTAGTTTTATATTTTTCTGTGTTTGATGTTTGTCTTTGTAAAAACATGACATGTAGGTCAAGTGGAGACAGAACACAGAGCAATTTCTGCTGATTTGAAAAGACCTTCACCTGGCAAACACTTGACATAAAAGCACAATCTCTGATCCACATTTAAAGAGCTCTGATACCGAAACTCAAAGGAAATGCTGAATCTGCTATCACACAATAGTTCTTTTAATATATAGTCAATCAAACGTTTCAACACAGTCTCAGTACATTTTGTTAATATATCAGGTTTTGGGTTCATGGATGTGAATTTCATATGTTTTTCTTGACACTCAACATGACTGTTTGATGACTACATGATGCACTAAGTTTATTTATTGCGCAGGAGTCACAGGGAGGAGGTCGTGCGGAATTGTTGCGCTTACTTTACTTCAGGTCAAGGACAGATTGTCCTCACTGTCCGTGAAATAATCACAAAATTTAACCTATATAATTTACGTAGGCAGACACGAATTCTCTCGTTCGAAGTTGTGCTGACTGTCATGAAACTAGTGGACATTTTGTGCCTATGTACAAGAAACTTGCTGATTACATTATTCCTGTACATTTTTGCACCAGATGTGTTTGATTGTAAACACTGGATGACAACGAGGTAACAGTTTTAATAATGCAGTGTAGAAACATGAATGACTCGTTTACTATCTATAAATCCAACTCTTAAAGCAGCTACGAGGAACTTTAATTTTTTGTTGATGTCCTCCCCTCTTGTAAAGATCATTTAAGAGCATTAGTCAAGTCTAGAATAATTATATAGAAATAGACAATCTTCTTGCAGATTGTCGTGTTTGCTTATTTAGGTCATATAGAAGCATCAGTACTGAACTGAAACTGTTTAATAACCAGTAAAAAAGTTCCTCATAGTACATTTAAACTGTTTGTGAATACACATCTAATGATATCTAGCCTAATATATAACATGACTCTAAAGTTAACCCTGAAACACAGACTTAACTCTGAAACAAATGGTAATCTTGTGGAAATTACACTTTTAAGTCCTGGTTGCTCAGCAATTGTGTTCTGTCTGACTGATATCAAGTGCTACCATTTATTATTATCTAAAGTCCTGTCCAGATTCCAAAAGCAACATTTTTTGCATGTTTAATCAATGCATTCTGCTTTTTAAAGTATTCATCCTTATGAATGTTTTCACGTTGTTTTTATCTTACAACACTGATTTAAATTAGTGTTTTCTTTTTACACTGAGCAAGACCTTTCGATGTCCAATTTAAAAAAAGAGCTCCACGGTGATTTAATTTAATTATGAATACAAAATACAAATCGCTTGTATGCAACAGTATTCAGCCACTTTTTAAAGCATTGCGAATGATGCCACCCATCCCTCACACAGCCTCTTCAGTCTCCTGCCATCTGGGAGAAGTTACTGGAGCCTCCGAACCTGCTTCACAAACTGGGAAACAGCTCTATACATCAGGCGGTCAGGATGCTGAACTCTCTCCTCTCTGCCTCCAAAGAGTCTGGACTGTAACTTGCCCATCCCATCCGCTAAGACAAATAGCACCAGCCATAAGAACTTTTTTATGACATGCATATACCCACACACCCGCCTACACAACAGAATTACTGCTGCTAAATGTGTTCATGATCTGTGTCTTGTTAGTGTCACCCTGACTCCCAACTTAACTTAAAAATATGAAATATTTTTTAGTGGAACTATTACTGTTTTGGATTTTGTTATTTTTCCTTTTGATTCCTCTGAATTTTCTGTACATATGCCAGCAGTGACAATGAAGTTGACTGTGACTTAGACTTAGGCAGGG
>JAQQZW010000003.1:17909174-17923811 GCA_029814745.1 Zanclus cornutus | reverse complement strand
TTTTTGCAGTACTCAATCATATAGATAATACAATAACAATGTCATCCCTGCATAAAGACATTCGGAATGTTGTTGATGATTCCATGAAAAAGCTTGTGAAGTGTGAATAGAGCTTGTTACTGCATAGCTTGTTGTTGCTTATTGAAAATTATTCTAAAAAGCTTGTTTAATCTGGTTGAGCTGCATTTTGTTAGCCTTGACTGAGTGTCTTTTGACATGCTTATTACTGTTTACAAGTAGGCTTCTGATGATCAAATATTTGCAGAAGTGGGTGATTTTTTGGGGGGCATTCATTTTCTGGAGAGAGTGGGTGATAATGTGCAGTCAATGATGCATCGATGGGTGGTCCCAGATTCTCGGACTAGACACACAACAAGGCGCTGTGGTGAGTGTTGAATGACAACCGGGATAAGTTGACCTTTCGGTTTTCACTTTTGTTCACAGCTATCCCGCTGTGAGTGGCAATCAAGACTTTTGCAAAGAGGGAGGGGAGGAGAGTGTAGGCATAAACAGAGAGGGGTGGGGTTGGTGAGGGCAATGAGGATAAGATGGTAGAGGTGGAGAACATATTGGTTATAGAAAAAGGAAGGGAGGGAGATCAAAGGTGAGAGGAGCAATGAGGATAAGAATAACCATAAGTGCCAGCACTGCTGGAGAAAAATGGAAAAAAAGAGAATTATGATCAAGACCTGAATAAACATGAGTGGACAAAAGAAGAGCAGCGGGAGAGTAAAGATAGGAGTGCGGTGATGAGGAAAATTTGCCAGCCCAGTGAGAGGAGTAGTTGCAGCGTCACGTTTGTCCTTATTTGGCTTCCTTTGTCCTTGCACTGCTGGAACATATATTAAAGAGGTTGTCATACAGACACCACGCACACAGAAACACTCAACTGTTCAGTCCTCCCACACTCTTATCCTTTAAAGATGACAGCTGAAAGCTGGATGAACGCACCACTTGATCATGCTACTGGCAGATGCCACACTGTTCATAGGCCGTAGCAACTGGAGAGCGTGAATAGGGCATTTTCAACACTGAAAGCGTAAACTCAGAGGAATATTTATCTTTTGCTTATTGATGCCTGTCATGAGGTTTTTAGATTCAGTTTGTTATGCTATCACTGAAAAAACACGTGGTTAGTGCAGCAGCCCCATATAACTGTAACCTTCCCCCTTCAGCACTTTTACCTCATACAGACCAAGATAAGGTAATGGCAATGATATCGGGCAAAACATACTTTTTAAAATAACACAGTTGTCTGGGAGGGAAAAATTGCAATAATGTGGCAATGCACAATCTAACTGCATGTACTGCCATTCTTATCAACTCTAACATAAATGCCTGTTACGTATCTTGTATCAGTCAATCACCACTCAGGAGAGAAAGTCCGTGTCTCACCAAGATGTGAGCTTCAGTAAATGCAGTAATGACCTTAGAAAGTTGTTCAGAAAGTTCACAGCATGACCACAGCCTATATAGTAAAGTACCAGAGTCACACTTCACATCATGTTCAATTCAAAGGCGAATTTCTCGAGAGTATATCTGGGGAAGACATAACTGAATCAGGCTGTGACAAATGGTAAAAGAAAAGGAATGTGTATTTTAACTGGTCTTTCTCACTTCTTGAGATCTGCACCACAGATTTTTCTCTCCAGCTTTAGTTAAAGGCAGGAGTTTGACTTTTTGGCACTTTCTGGATAAGTGTACATAAGAAACGAAGCCTTTATAACATTTTCTGGCTTGCATTTAATTCAAAGGAAGTGGCAGAAAGAGAACAGCAAAGCCAATTTGTTTTGGAATTATGTGAATCAAAACATACGCATATTTCAAGAAAAGTTGAGCCTGTAAGGTGGATTTTCTCAGAGTTCATGAGCTTTCCATTCTAAAGGATTGTTATGGGATGGTACAGCAAGTTTCAACAAGTCTGCAGCCATGCTAGCAGCTCTTTGAGGCTGTACTTATGCACAGTGGTGCCTCGAGTTGCTTACATGCTAACCTTGACAATGCTGATACGCAGATATTAACAGGTGTGGTTTTTATCATGGTCACCATCTTTTTTAGCAATTAGCATGTTAGCATGCTAACACTTGCCACAGTACAGCCAAACCTGATAACGATGTTGTCTTCAGTTTTGTAGGTAGTTGGTTATGAAGGAAAATATTTGATGAAAAGTCAGGGGATCTGAAAAGTAATTAAAATGTATCCACCTAACATTTATCAAGATATTTTACACAAGAACAAAGATTGTGTTGGCACTGGATGAAAAGTCAGGGGACCACCAGAGTCATTAGGATTTATCCTCTGGACACCATGAATGTCTTTACCAAATTTCATGCTAGTATATCCAATAGTTCAGACATTTCAGTCTGGACTAAAGTGGTGAACTGACTGACATCAGCTAGTGCGGCTACAAAATTGGACAAAAGTCTGGAAAATCTACAACCTATGACAAACGGAAAAAAACTCAAAAGAGCAACATGTTCGAGGTTTACAGTTTTTTGCTAATTGGCATTTAATCTATTGTGGCTCACCTTAGTAGAAGTGCCTTTAAAATCTTTTTCTTGAGGCATCATGTAGTTTTGTCAAACACCTGCAGGTTCCCAATTCTTCTAAAAACATACATTTAGAACAAAACAGGTAAAAAATAGAGCCAGCTGGCAGCAGTTAGGGGAAGTCGTTCCCTGCTTCTCTAATGTCAAGTAATTTGTTATGTGTTCTGTCCCACTGAGTCCTCTTCACAAACCCCACCGATAGTGACCTTTCATTTGTATCTAACCCCTGCCAAGGTAATGTCAAGGAGGATTTGACTCTTTTGCTCTCTCTGTCCCTTAAGCCAATAGACTTTGAAGAATTTGCAATGCAATCCTTTTTCCTTTTTCTCCTTTTCTTGGGCTCAATATGTACTGACAAAAGTTGAAATAATGGTTCCTTTGAAAGTGATGCCATGGGTAATGTAATATCCTCCATCTGATTCTCTGCTTATGACAACTCATTACTCCCCGCACTCTAAGCGTGATGGAATGCTGCCCTTTCACTATTATTGTCCTGATGATTTTAATAATGCTGCATAAATCTTGGTAATTGATTTGTTTGTTTTTTTATGTCTTTTTACCAGCTCTACACAGAGGGGGGATGATCAGGCCATTTTACTGGCCCCTGTTAATTACCAAGCGGTTATTTTAATCCGTCATAAGCTCCTCAATGGGCTGTATAAAGGCCTGCTGGTACCTTAATCAGCTAAGTGATGTTGCAGCAGAGGTATACATTTCACAATTTAATCCCTTTACAATGTAAGGCCCAATACTCAGCATCAGAGAACGGTTAGCCTTTATTTGCCTGCTTGTGTTTGCACACCGTCGGTCCAGTTCATGATAAAGAAAATGTTTGATTACTGTTTGGAGGAGAAACTAAATAGGACGGAGGACTGTTATTTAGTTCAGCCATTCCAACAAAAAAATAAGAAACCAGTGATTACCAGCTGAACGGACGTCTTCTGTAGGTAGGAGAGATTTAGGAGCAGCTCAGCTGGCTGGAAAACTAAAAAATACAACTTGTATTCGCACCTTTGTGTCTAAGAGGAGACTAAACACATAAATAGAATTACAAACTGGTAACAAATTATATTTTTTGTCAAATTAACCAAAAAAATACCAGCTATGCAGTTCAACAATTGTTACCTGACATTTAAAAGATACAGCAGGCAGGATTTTGGATGGGGTGAGTAAATGCTGAGACACAAGAATACACACTTGAAATAAGGATGTCCATCTACCTCCAGATAATCTGACTAGTGTGTGTTGAATATGTGCCATCCTGCTTGGTTTGAGCTTCTGGTAACACAGTGAGAGATGCCTTTGTAGCCGCTGGGCTTGTGCGGACTGTTTACGCATTTGTTCAGCGGTGCAATGAACAATGTGTGATTAACAGCGTATCTGAGGGCCTGGATGTGTTGATGATGTATTTGTGCAAAGTGCCACGTTTGTACAGTATGGATAATATCTCAGCACTGCATCTTAAGTAAACTATCACTACACTCCTTCTTAGTCAGGCTCCTTCTTTACAGCTCATTTTATCTCCTGGAAGAGCAAAAACCTTTCTTTTGTGACACAGGTTTTTTTGTCACACTACACCTGCTATGTAACTGATAGTGCACTGCTGTGGATTTTACAAACCTCTTCTTGGCCCTTCATGCCCGTCCCTTTCACACCATACAGTGTGGATGACACAGAGGAGGCCCTATGGGACCTATATCTACTGTGGGCTGACAGACACTCTGAAGATTATGTATTCCTCGAGCTTTTAGCTAGAGTCAGCAATGTCTGGCAACTGCTGAGCAGTACCTGCCAGAGAGGGGAAAGTCAGAGTCACAGAGAAGAAGCAGAATACGTAAGGGAGGAGATACAGAGAGGTCGAGGCTGTTAAATGCTGGATCTGCTTAAGCCTACAGGTTTTGTCCTTTGTGCTTAAAAGGAACAGCTGGTCAGTATTCCTATCCTGCAGAGGCATACCTCTGTGTCACACAGTCTTGACATCTGTAATAGTTATCTCATTTGGCAGTTCTCAGAGCACCCTTGAAAGGAGCATAGAGACATTTCTAAGTATCTAATTATAAAAAGAAAAAAAAGAAATGTGAAGACTTTGAAAGTGATTTTGGCTTTTGATTCAGAAGGCTTGGTCAGCCGATTAACGTCAAGAGAAACGTCAATTCACTTAAATGCCGCGTCTGATCTGTATTCAAAGGAATCATCATCAGCGTGCTAAATCACCATGAGCAGGGATTTTAGCAAACTTTAATTTGAGTAAACAGGTCTGTCTTGTTATGTAGTGCAGAAACAAGTTTTTACCAAGTGCCACAAATAAATTAATAAGTAAAGATAGAGAGAGCCACGTGCTGCTTTGCTTGCTGTAATCTTTCAACAGATTTTTTTTGCAGCTTTTTCATAAAATCTAGAAGCCATGTTTGCTCGGCGTTGTAAACAGAATTAGTGTATCGCGCTAATTAGAGAGAGTGGCAGTCACGTTGGTCCTTTGTGCATTTATGTATTCCTCACACTCATACATGCTGCCTCACTGGCAGACAGCTGAGGGCTGATTTCAAAGTATTCTCGTCGCCTTTCACACTGGCGTGTTTGATTGAAGATGTTCTCAGGGGGGTCATTGTGTATAAGGCTGACTAATGGCTTCTGGGTGGTATGATGGCTGTCTGTCTCTGAGGGATGAATGCAGGGAAAACACATTTGAAAAGCGGATACATTTTAAATGGGCAAAGAATAGAAAAATGTTTGACTGTTTATTTCCTGTTATGATGTTCACAGAAGTCCTAAATTTAGTATCAGAGAATATTATTTGTGTCATTTAGCACTGTCAGACAGAGATATCAAACCAGCATGCTGGCCTGTTCCTGTAATTGCTGTTTGAAAGAAATTTAGCCTCTGTATTGATTTGATATGACAGCAGCGTCTGATGTGTTATGGATGGCTCAAAAGAGAAAGAAAATATGGCTACCAGAACACCTGCATGTACACCACACATAATGCAATGAGCTGCCTGTTTTACATGCACACGAACACACAACATATGTTTTTCCTATCACAGGTCTCTCAGCCCCATGCCTTATTCATGTTTCTGTCTTCTCTGGTGTGACGGATTTATAACGAGCTGTAGAGAACACTGTGACAGATGTTAGTGCTTTGCCACGACCCCAAACAGCCCCAAACCACAGCTGGGGATTGACCATCAATACTAGTCTACCTGTTTGGACGAGAGAGACTGAGTGATACTGAGTTATGCAGAGAGAGGGAGAGGGAGAGAGAGAGAGAGAGAGAGAGGTGGCCCAGAGGAGATGTCCTGTCCAATCAGATTGATGCTGATGAGGCCTCTGGCCTCCATCCGCTGTAATACATCACAGTCCACCATGTTACTGGCATAATTTCTCTTTGTACACACTGTTATGCTTTGACTTTATTGAGCTGCTGAGATGACAGAGATGGGGAGGGTGGCAGAGGTGGAGTGGGTGTATGAATGGAAGGAGAGGATTGGTTTGTGTATTGTGGTTTGAATATGCGCCTTTAAATGTGTGGTTGTATGCTGTGATGTGTGTGAGTGGATGTGGTGGTTTTACAGACAAAGATTTGTGTTGGTGGACGTCTGTGAAAAACTGTGCTGTGGTGTAGCGAGAGGTGGTGTTGGTGGTGATAATAGTTTTAGGATGGGAGGTTGTAACCCCCTGCCCCCACCCCCCTATTCCTTATGCTGTTTAGCTCAAAGGGAACTATGTATAATTTACTACTCACCACCTGCACCATTGGCAGCAAGAAGGCTTCATCCCAGGACAGAAGACAAGGAGCTGAAAATCAGCCCCCAAGTAAATCTTATTAGGGGCTAAAGAGGAATCGGCCAAAGAAATGCTGCGCAGCTAACTCTGACTTCACACTCTTTTCAGACAGAGGGAGGAGAAAGATGCAGGGGGTGAGGGATTAGGATTGGGAATTGGAGTCTAAGCGAGAGTAAAGGGGTGAAGCAGAATGAAATGGTGAGCAAGCGTGACGACAATAGAGAAAGCGGGTTGGTGGAGACGGCAGAAGGCAGAGGAAAAAAAAATATAATAATGCAGAAAAAAGATGCAAAGGCTGTTGAATTTTTGAGCCGTATGGAAGACATGAGGGAAGAAGTCGAAGAGGGACTCGGCTCACTACCCTCATTGATGAAGAGATGCCAAAATGTATTTGGGAGCCATTGTCTGCATTACTGCCCACAGACACAGATACCGAGTGGGACCATCTGTCTCCAGAATCCCTTCTCAGTCTTCCTCGCTGAGTCTCTTACTCTCTGTCTCTCTCTTACTGCCATGGGTCCACTACCATGCCCAGGCAACATGGATTTTATCCAAAGATGAGGCTAAGCTAGTGTGTAAGCTCTCTGAGTGAAATCAAAACCCAGCTTAAACCTCATGAGTGAAAGCCTAAAAGAGTGTCGGGGGCGAAACACGCAGACATCACTGAAAACTGGGTCGAATATTTATCCTTATTAAAATGTACTTGATACAGTTTGGCTGATAATTAAGTCTGTTATTTTATTCTGAAGTGAAAATCATCACCAGCACAGATCAGACACTGTGCAGTCCCAGATATCCTGCTTTCCTAAGACACCTGACACCAATTGTATTGATTTGCTGCTGCCCTTCAGTCCATTAACCGAAGGATCAGTATCCTGCTCTCTATGATGTAATCAAGCCTGAAGTGCGCCCCTTTAACCAAAATAAAGGCAGCTCGGGAGCAAGACATTGGCGGCTCCATCTCTTACAAAAAATATGGGAGGATGAAGCAGGTGCATTCGCCCTCTATGTCTGCTCATGCCTCATTAATTCAATTCAAAAAGTCAACAAAAGCCACGTTTATACAGAAGAAATCTAAAAAGTATTCCTAAGTCAACCCTAGTTGCGACGAATGTAAAAGTGTTAATGCCTCCACGTATACTTGTTCGAAAAATTCTAGAAATTCTCAGACTTCAAACTTTGTAATTGAACCCAAACACACAGAAGCTCCTTTTGTAGTTGTTAATGAGGATGGACATCCTGAGCACAACTAAACATAATGGTCTGGCTTTTGCTACTCTCCTAGAAGACGTGCAGTATTACTGAGATGGAAGAAAGCTGTCGCACCCACACAAGCTCGAGAACATAATGTCTTGCCTGAAGCTTGAGAAGATTGGCTACGCTATACGTGGATCTGATAAGAAATTTTTACAAGATTTGAACGCCCTTTCTGACATACACTCCCATGTGAAATGAATATGTGATGTTACAACTGACATCTCACACTTCACTCCAAGACTCGAAAACATTTTATTCTGCTATTTTAATCATTGTTATTGTTATTAGTAGTAGTATGAGTAGTTGTAGTAATTATTCACTTTTTAATTCACTTATTATCTTTCTTTTCTTCTAAATGTCATATTTGTTCTAATACTCGCTGTATCCACAGTTGTAACCACTTTTTCATCCATTCAGTTTGCTACTGTGCACAAAGACTTTAGACTGCTTAATGGCCAGCTGGGGTGGGTGGAAATGGAAGTTTGGGGGTTTAGAAGAAGATTACTGTATTGTCAGTGTAAACAAGACGATCGAACTTTGTCTTTTCACATATCCCTCCTGCTTACAAACGCATCAAGTCCCCCACACATGTGCATTTCAACAGAGAGGTCAGAGCGCTGGGTTGTCAGCAGTTTAGCACCCCTAGAGCACTTCTAGGGTTCAGTACCTTGCTCGAGGGCACTTAGACAGAGATGGTGGGCATTGCACATGTAATACTGAGCACCCTTAACCCTTTGTTCCTCATTTATGTTAAACATGACCTGCCAGTGTAAGGACATTTGCATTGCATGATGCCTCTTAGTTTCGAAAAATCAATAAAAAGATTATTTTTGGAGAAAAGCTATTTGCGTTATAACTGTATGTACTCTATCACATTTTTTTCAAATTCATAATGAGACACTGATTTATTCTTTGACTCACTTGTTTCCGCAATCAGTCATCAGTGTTTTCCTGTTTAATGTAACAGTACTTGATCCAACACATCACAGCTGAGAGCAAGCTGTTACTCTCTTGGGATGGCATGTTCAACAGTGAAGATCAGTTTGTCTTACGCACAGATTGTCTCAGCTGAAGAAAAAGAGATAAGTCTTACATAAATTATTGATGGTTATTGTTATTGTTTCTAAAATGAGCTGAGTGCATACTTCAGTGTGAAGGAGGCCACAGTTTTTCATATTATCTAATGCAGTACTTTACCACACAAATCATTCAAATCATTCCCTAACACTTCTGTGATATGTTGGCCTAATTTCTTTTTCTGCGCTACTTATAAGTACAATGGGTCCCTGTAGATTGTATCAAAACAAGTTATGATCGTTGGGTTTTAATCGTCATTAGATCAAACCTTTGAAATTCCGTGCCACAGAATTCACTAAATCAACCGTTTTACTTTAATTATCCCAAATCGAAATAAGATGTCCTAATTTGACCGAACCTTCTCATATCTAAAACAAGAATAAAACCAGTTTGTTTGTTTTTCATAAAGCCTCTAAAGTCTTGCTTGAATAGCAAAAGGAACGAAATGTTAGTGTCTCTCTCACTTTCTTTACTGATGTGGATCCCAAACCTTTGAAAAAACACTTCATAATGATTGTTGCACATATGTAATATATTACATATACAGTTAGTGCTATTTCCTTTAGACGTGACTATGCAAAGTGTCTTTGAGTATCATGTAAGGGGCTATATAAATAAAATGTAGTATTATTATTATGTACAGACACACACATACCTAACTTTAAGGTAAGAATTACACCATGAATATGTGACTATTGACAATGGCAACTCCTGCTGACAACTGAAGCCACGAAGACGTTCCACACTGTATTGACATTTTAGCTCTGAGCTAGAAGTACAACCCAGACTCATTCTCTTTGACAATGTTACTTCATTGTCTTGAGGTACTAGTAACTGTTATTATCATCAGTTTAACAAGGAACTTGGAAGGTAGTTATTTCAAGGCAATCCATCTAATATTTGTCAAAATATTTAACTAAAAACCACAAATGTGAACCTCATGGCGGCACTAGAAATGTCGGGATCATCAAAGACAGTAGGATACGTTGTATGAGAACCATTAATCTGACTCACCGGATACTCCCCTTCCTCTATCTGCATGTTGCTTGCCTGCTTTTCAAAATCCCTGTCGCTTCATCCTGAGCTTGGTTCTGCCCAAGACAATTGTGATTGCTTTGAAGGAATTAAAACAAGCCTGAGCTTTTCTCCCATATAGCAGAGTTATAATAGGTGCAGCTAGAAGTTTTTTCCTTTGCTGACACAGCACTGTGGAGTTGGTCTATGCGAGACAAGGGAACCAAAAATGTAATGGTTTTCCATCAACTAGACATTGAGGTACTTAATGCTGGAGCAAAGTGGTTTATCTGATATCTCTATGTTGGTGCTCTGCAACATCCTAATTAATGTTGCTCCAGGACCATCATTGCATCATGTTGTTGTACTGTCATAGCTTTGTGACTCATGTTGGTGCTTTTCTTACAACATCATAATTAACGTTGCTCCAGGACCATCAGTCGAATGACTGAACAGGAAGCAGGATACGGTGTATGAATGAGTCAAGCATACACTTTCACCTGGGAGACTGAGATCAGTGTCCTGCGTGGAACTCACTGTTATACTGCAGATTACCATTTTTAGACGAGGTTGACTCTTTTTTTTTCTGTTTCTTTTTTATTTTAGGTTTTCTGTCGCACTTTAGTTAGGTTCAAGATTCAAAACTATTGGTAAGGTAAGGTAAGGTCTATGGTAAAGACCCTTTCACAACATTATCCTCGCATTAGAAGGCTAACTTTTCCCTTGGGCTTATGTTTCAAGTTTTTTCCTGAGAGGCAAAGCCATGATATCGCAAAAACATGATTGGTCATCTACAATGAAGGCTCTGAAACAACATTAATTATATTGTTGTAGGAACGACATCGACATGTCAACATTAGATCCTGCTACCAAAGTGGTGGACTGACGGACAGGCCAACATTGCCATTTTTAAGCCTGTTTTATGCTTTTGCGTTGAACCTTCGCATAGCTGATGCCATAGCCCATTGGAGTCGGAGCTAAATGTTTTAAAACGGTTACTTTCACTGAAATTACTGCAACAGAGAAAAGAGAGAAGATGTCAGAGGAGATGGTAGGTATGACTGTTGAACTGACTCAAACAGAAGGAGGGTGAATTTTCTGTGCTTGTCTGACCACTAAGAGACATGGATGAGGAAATGCATTTTGGACCCGACCACTGACAGTTGTTACATCGCCATGCTGTGTAGTTACATTTCTACTGAGGTGTATGTCAGGCTACATTGTGGGCTACAGCCTAGGAAACATGGCTACACCTGACCTATGAGTAGAGCGTAGCATTAATGCAGAAGTATAAATGAGTGTTGCTAAAAAATATACAGCTAACAAATAAATCAGAGCTAATAGGCCCTTTACAATGTGTTACCTCTAATCAGTGTGCATGCAAATTTAATATGTTCCAAAGGCACTTTAATCCATTTATGCAAATGTCATAACCTGACATGCCAGATGGTTTAATGCATTGAACCATCTTGAAAATTGTTTGGAAAAGGGCAGGCACTTTCGATAAATACTTACCAGGTAATTGCACGAGCAATCTGTGAATCACAGTCTATCACGTGCTAACTTAAACCAATCAGATCAACCAAATAACGTATTAGTAGAGGCTACCAGCAGAACCAGCTGGTAAATTAAACTGCTGAAGCCAGTCAGGAGAAGAGTGAAAACCTCTCCCATTACAAGAAACCTTCAGTGCCATACATTGCTCTTCTTTCAATGAAGAAGTACTTTCCAGATCCGATATCACTGGTGCTATAGCAGCATCTATGCTATCCTCGCCATTGTTGTTTTCAAACAAACTCTTGCTGGTCGTCACACCTAAACCACACCCGTAGCTACCAGTGGTTCCTCATGGGACCTTGACTGGTTTATTGGATTCTGCAAATCCAGCCGCCTCGCAAAGTCACAAATGTCACACAGAGATAGACCATAATATCCCCCTTCAGTCAGGTAGTTATTGTATGTATCCTGCTGTACCAGCTGTCATTAGCATCACAGTTAGCTTGTCTGCTGTGCCTGAACTCAGGTCTAACAACTTTAAATTTAGAGAGTAAAATGTGTTTGAAAATTGTGGAGGGTGTTGGACCTTTTGTAGTCTTTCTTTATTTTCTTGTCAGTTTGTTGAACCAGAATTTGATCGTTTTCTTTGTGCACTTAGTGGAAAGGAAAGTCTGCTCACACTCACAAAGGTATGGCACTCTGTTTTTAAAGCTTGAACTACAACATAAAAGGAGAGGTTTTAGGCAGCCACAAAGGCCATTGACTTTTTATCTAACTTCACCTGTGTTTTATAAATTAAGGAGTATCACTTTACTCAGAGAAAGAGGTGATGAAGAGAGAAGTGTTGATGTACTGTTTGTGTCTTTAAGCCTTTTCAAACCCCAATCAATGTGAGTGATTTATTATTTGACTTGAGCGAGACAGAGCAGGTGCGTCATCTCGTATTATCATGTCACTCTGAGACAGGCAGTCATTTCGTTTGCCTCAAACACAACATGTTTCCAAAGTATTTAGCAGTTTCTGCTACTACTTCAATTGCTGCATGTTTGCTTTTCTCGCAAAGGAATGAAAAGCACATTGTGACTGTGTGAATAATCACAGTGTAAATGTCACAGCATTTACAGTGTGTGGAAGTGATTATGCGCTTAGGTTTATTTTACCTGCCATTCAGGTTTGATGCATCTTTGTGTGCCTTGCCTTGAATACTGACGTAGTTGTGTGTCTTTGTGTGTTATTGCATGGCTCAAAATCTGCAACAGCTGCTGCAGCTGGCAATTGTGCTTGGAACACAACCTATAAAGGTGTAGAAGTCCAGGCAGACGTGCACAGAATTATAGTGAAACTAGAAAACTTGACCTTACCTTGTTTGTTTTCTTTTAAAAAGGTGTGGGGCCAACTTTAGTAATAAGAGCATAAAGTGTATGTGGGAGACGAAACGCAAAGATTTGTTGTCA
Source organism: Zanclus cornutus (assembly GCA_029814745.1). NCBI lineage: Eukaryota > Metazoa > Chordata > Actinopteri > Acanthuriformes > Zanclidae > Zanclus > Zanclus cornutus. Next base: position 17,911,181 of record JAQQZW010000003.1, on the reverse strand, counting down.
GTAAGGGAAGCAGCCTTGTATGTAACTAGTTTTTAGCCATGCTTGTTGCATGACTCAAAGGATGGAAAAGTTTGTCTGCTGGTCTGTCATTCTGTCAACAGAATTTCAGTTTGTCCGACGACCTGCAAAACTAATGACATTCCCATCAACCTCAGCCATAAATTGCGTTTAGTGAAAATTAGCAAACGTTAGTATGTTTACACACTGACCTAAGAGTGTAAACGTGATCATATCAGCATGTTAGCATTGTTATTGTTAGCAGTGCTGCAGCAGTTTGGCATTTTCCTGACCTTGAAATTCACTTGCTCCTCTGGGTGGTATTTTGATGCTCAGTGCATAGTGAGGTGGAGTGGAAGGAGAAGAGACACAAACAGGTGGGAGGTCTGCCACTTTATCAACAAAAGCAAACCAAAAATTTAGAGCAAATATACAGCAATAACGCAATAAAGCTTCAAACTTGAATAAACTGCTTGAATCAACACTCCCCAGCAAGTATAAATATTCAAACTGGCATCTTAAAAAATAAGTTTTGAATGTGTGGTAAAGCAGAAATTTTGGTAAAGCAGTTGGAGTAATGTGATCATATCAAGAACTTCACTAGACATATTGAAAAATTATGAATATGTTTTTAATCGAAATTATCTGTTGAAAAATCCACACACACTGTCTTTGGCTGCAGATTTGTGTGGTTGTGTCATGCCGCTTTGCACCGCCCAGACAAAAATACAGTTTCCTGGAGAAGCCGTGTCTAGATTTGTTGAGCTATGGTCGTCATGTTTCACTGTGATTGGCACAGCTGTTTTAGACCAATGAGACCAGCGATGTGACAGGCTGAGAGTGTATTTATAAGTTGCTCCTGATTACATGGACTGCATATTCATCAACTGAAATAGCAGGTGCTCTTAGAGCACCCACGCAGTCTATGCACCCAAGACCCACCATTTTGCACTTGTTGTTGCTCTTGCACAGTTAAAATAAGGCCTTTAGTCTCATATAGAACATGATGACATGCTTTAATCTGTGCTTGGTAGTTTATCAGTGGTAGATTTTCTGAGAAAGTTATTGACCCTCACTTACTCTTCTGACAAAGCTGCAACATCAGGTTGTCATACCAGATCTGTTAAAATATCTAATTTTAACCATTTAATCATACTGTATTTAAGCTGAAACACACTGACGGCTGGTCCTGCTAGACCTATGAATAACTGACCCCATGCTGGCCTAAAATAACTCTATGATGGATACCATGCAGAGTAAAGAGCCTTCTTAAGAGTGTCCACAGGAGGGGGTCAGTCGTCCAAAGCGGATAACTTCCTGTGATTGGCTAGTCAGGGTCAGCCATGCCCTCCAGATAACTGCATACATTTAATGTATGAGCTTTAATATATGTGAAGGCACAGGACATGTGACTTCAAATATCTTAAGCATATGCCAAGACTCTGACATAAGGGAAATGCATAATTAATTTTCTCATCCATTATACAAATTACATGTATTTACACTGGAGCCTTCACAGTGTCCTGATTCTCTATATGGTTCTTGAAAGAGTTATATATCAAACATTGTGCCTCAGGGTCATATTCTGGAAATATATATATATATTCAGGAAAAAGGAAAAAGCAAATCAAGTCTCTAAAGTTGTGGGAATAAGCATTTGGCTTCATTTAATGTAAAGAGCAGAAAAATGAGCCTTTAAAAGACCAGATGGAGTCATATCTTTGCTTCAAACCACTGCAGATTTTTCCATTACAAATATTCTAGTACAGTCAGTTTTGCAGACAGACTATAGAAAAGACAGATATAGAACATTTTCACAATGGAAAAGCAACACACATCCTCTAACTTCCAAACCATGATGTGTTTGGCTCTTAGGTGTGTTACACTTAGTAGCAGGGTGTCTAAGACTCCATCCATGTAGAACCTGGTAGGCAGGTTCACACACACACACACACACACACACACACACACACACACACACACACACACACACAACAAAAAAAACAATCA